>JAOEHX010050563.1:0-25044 GCA_025448015.1 Bolborhynchus lineola | reverse complement strand
CACTTTAGGATGTAAAACCCTGTCTATAAGACAGAACCCATTCAGTTTTATGAATTACCAGCAACATACTGTATTGAGAAAAAGAAATTGAAATTTGCTATGGCATTCAAACTGTTCTTTGCAATTATCTGTTGTTTTTCATCTTCAAAGCACTTTACAAACATTAACTGCCTAATTTCATAGTGTTCGAGACAAGGAAACCTAGAAACCTTGGTAATAATTCTCCAGACAAGAGCAGCTCTTATGTAAAAAGTAATGAAATCCAAAAACAACTCTCTGGATGTAGTAGGCCTCCATAGACTTCTACAGCATTCTCCTGAATGGTTGTTTTATGTAATATGAGGGATCTGAAGCTCATTACTCTGTGTTCTGGTGCTTTGGTAGTGAAGTTACTTCAAATATTGAAATGCGGAATATCTTTGGTGAGGATAAATATCAATAGATTCTTAAGCAGTGCAGACACATGGAACAGAAGAAAAATAATGCAAGTAGTTTTCAACCAAATATTCTGGCCCAGCGTTTCTTAATTTGGCTTTTGAAGGTTTACAATGAGGTGAAAATGCTGCTTAGGCGAATGAATGAATCTGAATTTTCATACCTGGGGTGGTCTTCTCAGCCACTCACGTGCAAGAACACCGCAACAAAATAGGCAGAGATGTTTTTGCTGACTCATACCAGGAGTTGGATCTTAACTATTACAGACTTACATCATTTTTCTGAAGTCAAAGGGAACTGGAAGGTGAGATGGAAGAGTCCATTAGAGTATTACTATTGAAAACATGAAGCTTGGGAGAGAATGAGTAAAATGAACAGCAAACCAGAATCTTCAAAAGCCAATAATGAAGCATTTGGCATTTGTAGGGCAAGACTGTAGGTTCAACTTAACCCCAGGTGCTTGACTAGAAAAGTGTGGTGGGTTTGTGGGCTTTTTTTGTGGTTTGTGGGCTTTTTTTGTGGTTTTTTGTTTGTCTGTTTTGTTTGGGGATGTGTGTTCATTTTCTGTTTGGTTGGGGTTTGCTTTCTTTTTAACTAAACCTTTTATCTGGTAGTTACTTGATGAAGACCTGTATGAATAGATGAACTTGCCACAATCCAGAATCTCTATCTTTTTGAAAGGCCTACCCATTTGTATGTAGCTATCCTGATGTGGTTTGCTTCAGGTGTATGCCCTGAGCTTTGCCTGTCTGTTAATATGCACTTAAATTCATCCTGATAGATTTAAAACTATGCTCAGTGCATATGCAAGAGGTATTTTTCTGTCACCTTGAGTGATGTGGCCTGTTCTTCTGACCTGAGCATGAGATTTATTCAAAGAGAGTCTTGCAAATGTGTAGAAACAACCCCCCCTGAAATATTACTAAATATCTCCTCTTCCTTCTTTTCTCCCTCTCAATTCTCCTCCCTTCCCAAACATTCATTTTCACTCATTACAGTGGCAACTGTAGTCATACCTATAATTCTTTGGTCAAGTGTTTGCTGACATGAAAGATGTGTATTTTAGGAAGTCTTGACAAATTGTGATTTCTGGGCAGACCATGTGTTCCTTCAAACACTCTGCCTTTTTCATTCACGAATGTATTTACATGAAATGAATATTTGAGTTAATCTATGCTCAGTTGTTATAAAAAGGCTCGAATTCTTTCTGGCAAGAAAATGCTATCAACCAAAGAGAGACTAACTGGAAAGAGTAGGTCCCCTGTCTGCCTTACAAACTGGAGAAGCAATTTGGGGATTATGAACCAAAGAGCCATTCTGCCATGCTCTCTATAGTAAAGCAACCTGTTAAATCTCTACATAAGCTCTCCATGTTGCTAAAGAATCCCATCTGACACTAGGGTCAGTGTTGAGACAATCACTTGTCTAGCTAAAGACAGCTGGCTGTCTGGAAGGAGTGATGACAAACCTGATTTTGTCATGAGACAGTTACTCTTTTGAATATGGAGGTAGTCAGACCTGTTGTAAGATATTAAAATGGAAAGAAGGATAGTCTCCCCCACTGTCAGGCCTTCATAATCTTCTTTTCTAGCTCTTGATGTGCATGTTTTATACTTATTCCTTCCTAAAAAATACTTCTTTTTTGTTTGTTCATTTGGTTGTTTTTTTGGTGGTTTTTTTTGAGGTAATTTTATACAACGTGTTCTCACAGAACTTAGTAAATGCTAAATAAACACAATTATAATCTGTTTTTCCAGTGACGATATGAGAAGCCATCTCATGAGCTCGTCTCAGTTTGAGTGCTAAGTCTCACTGAGATAGTTGATTCAGTTTGTTCTTTTCTGCTCCCACCTTCCTCTTCCGGATGCCCTCTTTTGTAGTGTCCTGAATGAGGAACCATCATTTTTGCCTGTATCAGTAAATATCTTCCGTGGGCTATGTGAATTTTGGACAGTTTTTCAAAGTTACTATTTGATTTTAGGTTGTCTCCCAGAACAATATGATCTTTTTTAACTCTATCAAGAGAAAATAACTGAAGGCTAGATGCCACATGTGCTACCCCTCTGCTTCTCCTTCCCTTTTACCCAAGCTGTGCAGATCGGTGACAATTGTCATGTTATCAGCCTGAGAAAATATGTCTTGAGGGAGCACCTGAGCATTTAGTAGAGACCTCAACTCAAAGGCACATTTCAGTTTCAGAAATTAGAAATGTAAGTAATTTTTATTATTTGTTCGTAGATGTATGCATGTGCTTCTGCAGTGCAGCCACTCTCAAAAAGTCAGTGTTGTGACATTATGAGGTAATGAGTTAAAAATGGCACAACTCAAACCAGAATACAATGGATATGTTGTTTTATTTAGCTCTTATTGTTTTATTTTGTACTTTACTTTTCTGCCACATGTTCTTAAATGTGCCTCTTGCCTGCAATCAGTGTTCTGGGATCTGCTGCCTCAAGTATTTCCCTTACTGCCTCTAAAATCTAATACCTTTTCCTTCCCTTCCACAACAAATGCAGGAATATCAAGCTCAAGTAGAAGAAATGAGGTTGATGATGAATCAATTAGAAGAGGACCTTATTTCAGCTCGCAGGCGTAGTGACCTTTATGAATCGGAGTTGAGAGAGTCCCGACTGGCAGCTGAAGAATTCAAACGTAAAGCTACAGAATGTCACAACAAACTGCAAAAGGTAGTTTAGGCTTCATGGGGGGGTGTGTGTCCCCTCCAAAGATCAAGTGGTTTCTACAGCTAATACAAAATGTCTTTCAATTGTAGCCTTGAAATAATGTCATTTATACCTTTTGTAACTGCTTGTGTTTAAATCACATGAAGTGGTGACTGGGTAGAAGGCCAGTGTACTACAACCTTTCCTGAGACTGTTATATGTTTTATACTTAAGTTACAGGTTAAAGATCAAGGAAAAAATGAAGCAGGAGAGTTGTATTCCAAATTGGAGAAGGTATGTTACTTCAATGTCCTGGAGTTTGCTTCCTGGGTCTTTCATATTATGCATAGAAACCAAGAGTGTCTTTGGCTGGTCAGTGCCGTGCACAGCCTCACATTCCTCATTTCTCTTCTCTTCTCTTCTCTTCTCTTCTCTTCTCTTCTCTTCTCTTCTCTTCTCTTCTCTTCTCTTCTCTTCTCTTTTCTTTTATATTTTTTATTTTATTTTAGTCTTCTTGGTGTGATCACTCTTCTGATTTGATGTAAAGCTGTGTCTGGATATCCTGTTCTTAATTGATTGTGTTCAGAAACTAGTGTAGTCTGAGTTTGCAGTTAGGTTGGAGATACATAAGGTTTCTCTTTATAAATAAAGAATAACAAATGAAAAAGAAAAACATTTCTGAGTGTTCTCACACTGAGCAAGCTTCTTGGTGACCAAACTACAGAATCAGCCTAGAAGTTAGTAAAATGGGAATAGATTTGCCAAGTAGCATTTTGGTGTGTTGGAATTTATAGGGGAAAACAAACATTTTGGGAAGTGAATTAGAATGAATATGGTATCTTAAACAGACAGCATGTTTTCCTTTTTGGATTTACAACATTCTTTCCTCCCATCTTTTTATTGAACTGTAGATCAACACAGAGCAGCAGGCCAAAATCCAGGAGCTACAGGAAAAGCTGACAAAGGTAATGTCTGAGTGGTGAAAGTGCATTTTTCCACAAGATTTTCCAGTGAAACCTTAATGCAGAGGAGGGATCCACTTTGTTTTATCCTCAAAAATAGAATTAGTCATAGCATGGGGGATGTTAAGGAAAAGGGGGTGGGAACTGGTATCTGAAATCATTGGTGTTTTCAGTATGCTTTTGGCTCTTGAGACATGTCAACATGAAGCTGAGTCAGTACTAGAGTAGTATAGAGAAATTCTAGTTTTAAAGGGCAGTTTGGGTATGCTGTATGCAAAAACTGGTCCCTGGCTCCTGAAAAGAGAGTTCACATGTTTTTAGCTCACTAGTAAAATATGTGTTGGACTTGGTTTAGTCTCCCAGTATACTGTTTTAATTGCAAAATCACCTTCCGTTCAGTTATTCACAGTAAAAATGGTGAATGATAAGGATTCCCAGCAGGATTAAAATCCCTTATCAGTGTAAGCTGAAGGAAGTACACACTATCTGATGCTTGCAGTTGTGGGCAGTCTGTCACTTAAGGTGGCATTGTAAGAACAGTAGAGGAACTTATCTTCTTGGGGTGTTTCAGCAGAAAAGATACGGTAATTATAATTCACTAAACTTTTCAAAGTTGGTGCCTGGAGAGAGACAGCTTTTTCAAGGTTTAATGATCTAGAATGTGAATATGAGGCCAAAACTATGTAGAAACAGTCCTTCTAATATGTCAAAGCAGTCATGTCTTAATCAACTTCTCCTTTCCTCCTTTCACTAATTCTAAGGCAAACAGATTATTCTTCTGGTGTTCTAGTAAGAGTATTTGGTGAGTTCTTCCCGAGTACTTCCGCTGAATTTGGGGGTAGACTTTACTTTCAGTATAAAGAGACAATTAGAAACCTGCAGTACAGCAAGACAAACGTAGATCTCTTGGATTTTCAGGGTTTTTTTGTAAATGGAAAAGAATTGCATAACAGAAGTTAGAATTTGGGTTGCTACATGCATTTATAGGTTGTCTTAATTTTAAGCTGCTAGGCCAAAGTTCTGTAGCAGTGTTATTCAGGACGTTGACCACCTCAGGGTTTGGAGCTTTTCACAGACGAGTTTTTACGCGTGTACTTTTCTTATAATACCTTCCCCACCTCCCTTTGAACCTTCAGGCTGTGAAAGCCAGCTCAGAGGCAACGGAACTTCTTCAGAATATCCGCCAAGCAAAGGAGAGAGCTGAGAAGGAGTTAGAGAAACTGCAGAATCGGGAAGATTCGAATGAAAGCATGAAGAAGAAACTGCTTGAAGCGGAGGTGTGTACAGAGCATCTCTCTGGAGTAAAGTAGCTATTGGGATGTACTTCAGTTTAGGAACCCTCATGCAGATGACTGTAAACCTTCTGTATTCCTGTAGTAATTACTAATGGAAAAGTGATGTTATACATTAATCCAGTTTTAATTAAAAAGCTTATATTTCTTTGAAGAAAACTGAGAGCCATTTTATTTTCAGTGAGGAGTAAATAAAGATGAGGTTAGCATAAGGGATTTGAGGCACGATGAGGATTTCAAATCTAAAAGACAACCATGTATTGACTGCTTCAGCTGACTTTTAGAAACTACTCACTGCTTTGTGGTAATGCAGGGTTGGTTAATCTAAATGCAGTTAATAATCGCTCTACAGGAACGGCGCCATTCTCTGGAGAATCAAGTGAAGAGATTAGAGACTGTGGAACGAAGAGAAAACCGTCTCAAGGAAGATATTCAAACTAAATCTCAACAGATTCAACAGATGGCAGAAAAAATTCTGGTGAGCAGAGGTGAAAATGAAAGATAAAGGGTAAGAGTTTGTGAGAAAGGGGTAGGAAAGGAACAGAAGACAGAATTGCACTGAATAACGTGAAAATTGTTGAGTGCAAGGATTTGTTTCTTGTACCAGTCATACTGGAGAAAGCTTCAGCACTGAAATTATGTTTGCACCTTTAGTTACAAACTCACTCCTTCGCCTTTAGTCTTAATACTACTTGAAACTTCTAGTTTTCTCAGTGGGAGCACTTTTATATCAATGTAGTATATCTAAATGAATTACCCAATGATTGTTGCAGAAGTAAAACATTCTCAGGACAGGATGCTACACCAATAAAAACGTTGATTATCTAGCTTTTACACTAAATTGCAAAGGAATTTAGGGGTCAGATCTACGTGAAATGCTTACATTTTGAAGCAGAGAGAAATTAGTCATCTAAACTGTTTGTCTCCAGAGATAATATTTGTCAGGAATCCATTTTCACCCACATAACTTCTCTGTTGGCAATTTCTTGTTTCTCTTCTTGCTAAACCTATTAAATGTTTAGGGTGAGTTGGTTTGTCAGTCTACAGTGAACCAAGCAGAGGGTGTTTTGAAGACTTTTACTTCCCTGAGACAGGAAGTGTAACTTTATAATCAATAATTAAATTAATATTGTGTTTCTCATGAGCTCTTTTTTTGTGTTGCCAATGTAACAAGGGAAAAAAGATTAGTTTTTATTGGTAGCAATCCTGAGCATAGAAACATCTGAGGAAAGCCAAAATATAATATAGACCTATATATGTATATATAGATAAATATAAAAACTTATATAAATAACTAATTGGAGCCAGCAGATGACCCATACTTGTTCTGGGTAATAGCTCCGTGTGTGGACTTTACCATCAGAATGCCTGAATGCTCTCAAGAAAAGGTAAAATCAGTTCCTCAGTAGTGGTGTTTCTTTCAAATTGTTTTGATAACAAGTGCATGGTAAGTGGGAGACTGGTTTTACTGGGCACAGAGCCAACTTTATGTTTAGAAATACTGTAAAACTTTGAATTGTTTCATAAGCCTCTTGTGTATATTTGGGGATTGTTCCTTAGTTGTGATTACGCTCTCTGTGGAGGAAAAACTGGAAGGGAAAGCAGAAATATCAACTAATTGTTTTACACTGGGGGATATGTTTAGCTCTTCTTATGGATAGTTTCCATGGAGTTCTGACAGAATGTTGGAGACACACAGGAGTATTTTATAAGAAAGTCAAATAGGCATTGAAGAAATAATCCAACAGAGTCCTTCCTAGTCCTTTGCAGCTCTGCTCTGGGAGTGCAGGGTAATAGTTTTCTTTGTTTTCTCTTCTGTTTGTTCCCTCAAGTGGATCTCTTCAAACACTTTTGACTTTTCCTGGTATGGAGAGTACAGAAAGGAAGGAAGGGAGGTGAAGATACAGACTTGCATAGAATAAAGTAGAAATTGTTGAGTAAAGGCATTGGTTTCATGTACAGTCATATACCAGTACCCAAAGACTACCTACTGATCTGCTTGCAGAGATTTTCATAACAAGTAAGAAACAAGTTAGAGAAGATACTTACTACTGCTTGAAAGTGTAGATAGTTGTTATGGTGCTAATAACAAAGCTAGTGCTACATCGAGAATAGTAAGTGGTAACTGGAATGGTAAGAGATTACCTTTTTAAACCCACAGTGGCTGCTAAGTGCCACTGCAGAAATTGGTGAAGCTTCTGCTACAATATGAGCAGTCTGATGCTGGTAGCTTTGAAGCTGCTGCTGATCTGGTTGTCTGATTCTCTGCCAGGACCTGAAACGTGTGGGCTTCTGGGGGAGGTGACTTGTCCCTCTTGTTGCTGGGAGACATATTTCAATTGCAAAAAGCAGCAATCTCCATTCCTTGCAGAAGTGTTTGGTACCAGGCACTGTAGATGACCTACTTTTAGTGAACCTCGTCTTTGATTCTCACTTCTGGAAAAAGAGGTCTATTGCAGTTAGTGGATCAAAAAGGTCTTTGTATGTTTTCAAGATGAGGAAGATCAGAAAAGAGAATATGAAAAGAGCTAAAGTAGAAGTATCAGGAAATTTCCCTGTGCTATGCAGTAACGAAGGCAGACAGGAGGGATGCGTCCCCAGTCCTGAACTGATCTATGCAAAAATCAACCCAGTGGTAGAGAATGACAGACCTGGATCTGCCTCTTGGTTTTAAGGAAATTGTTGGAATGGCAAATAGCATGATGGATGAGCAGAAAGTTCTAAGCTCAACTTTTATGAAGTGTCCTGTTGGAAGGTGATTATAGATATATCCTGAATAATGCAGTCAGGCAGCAGAAGTAGCTAACTTCCGAGATATGAAATCATTTGAGTCCCTGTGGTATGTGGCTCAAACTATCTGATGTGAAGAGGTTAAAAACGTTCTGTTCTACCATCCATATTGCATTCTGCACTTTTCATTTTCCAAGCAATTTATAGTTATTCTGACAACATTTGTCTGAGGAATATAGCAAAGTAAATACTATTCCCACTCTATGAATGTAGAATGAAAAGCACAGACAGCAGTGCCCCATTATTGAGGTCTTCTGTGAGAAAACAAGTGAGAGACCTTGTTAAAAATAGATCTGAACTTCCTGTGATGCCGCTGCAGCTATGGAGTGTTTATAGCTGCATGTTTTCACAAAATGTCCTTGGCCCATCTTCGGGAATATTTTACTGAGAAATGAAGATGCTTACCATGGAAGCAGAAATCTTTGTCTTTAGCAGTGTGCCTGCTGTACTGTAGATGGGTCAGCAGCTAGAAGCAAAACTTAAGACTGCAGCTGTCTATGTTTTTTATTACAGCAGTCCTGGTTTTGGCAATTTTTGGAATGTGAAGCCTTAAAAAAGAGCATGAATTAATGTTTGATACCTGTGTAACACACACAGCACCTTCTGTTGCTTTGTGTCTGAATATGAATCTCTGCTGCTTTTAGGAGCTGGAAGAAAAACATCGTGAGGCTCAGATCGCAGCACAACATCTGGAGTTGCAGCTGAAACAGAAGGAACAATTCTACGAGGAAAAACTCAAAGTAAAAATATCTTAACATCTTCCTACAAGCTTCTGTGGGTAGAATGAGTTCAGGGAAAAACAGTTGCCTTTAGGCTCTGATGGCTTTGTCTTATGCTTATGTCTATGCCTTATGCTTAAGCTTCTGCCTTCTTGCTTACCACTACTGAAATGTTCAGAGCTTAGTGGAATCTGTGTAAGTTTTTCTTGTAGGCCATGCCACTGTACCTTATCTGTCTTTAGCACTGCATTAAAACAGGTGGCATTTGAAGTCAGAGCTATAGGAAAGCAGTTTTTGATTGTAACTTGGCTATTGCTGACTAAA
Source organism: Bolborhynchus lineola (assembly GCA_025448015.1). Taxonomy (NCBI): domain Eukaryota; kingdom Metazoa; phylum Chordata; class Aves; order Psittaciformes; family Psittacidae; genus Bolborhynchus; species Bolborhynchus lineola. Next base: position 15,859 of record JAOEHX010050563.1, on the reverse strand, counting down.
TAATACTTATTTAATGCTATTGGAGCTCAAATACCGAAAAAGCTTTTGGTTCCTACTGATGATTTTCCATGAGTATCCACACAGCCTACCTGCAAGGATTAAATTCAGCGAAAACTAGAGCATTTCTGAAATTCCATTTTCTTGGAACTGTAACATCTGCCAAGAAGCCACAGAAGCCACCCACTTTGTTTTTGTCTTTCCCAGGGTAGCATGAGACTTTAACAAACAGAAATAGAATCATAGACACCCCCTAAAATTAGGAGAAACAAACTGGGAAATAGGAGTGTATGCACTGGCTAAGGATTTCTCTAAAGAACCTGCATAATGTCAGCCAGTAAATGCATTTTGTAAGAATCCTTGTTTCTACTAAGCGTAATCTGTTTTCAGTAATCTTTATCTAGTACTTTTACTAGGACTTTAACTCTACATTTCAGCATAAGTGTGAGAGGATGTAGTACTTACAAGGAGAGAAGAAATTTCTATGGGAGAAATATCAAGGGAAGGAAAAAGAGAAGAAAGAAGATTTCCTGGCAGACCAGAGCATGTGGTAATCAGTAATGAGAGGAGAGTGATAGAAAACAGGAAAATCGGAGATAGATATTGGAAAGTAGAAGTTTTCCATAAAAATGGAAAAGGGATTGGAAAAAGAATTAAAAGACAGAGCCAGTCTATTACAGGGACATGTGAGACAGGTTTTAGTAGGAGGAATCAGGAAGCCAGGTGAAAGAGGTTCAAAGGGATGAAAGAGGACATAGGATGTTTGTAACTGCAAGAGTAAAAAATACGCCATAGTGTCCAGACTTTGTGCCTTTGTCTTTGAAGGAAACAACCTTCTGTTTAACAACTGATTTAAAGCTCTGCACGTACACACATAACACGCATTTTCAGAAGTCTATAACAGTCCTATGCCTAGTGACAGGTATTCATGCCACAAAAAGAAGACTTTTACTCAGGTGTTTCTTTTGGTTTCTCCAACTTAAAGAATTCATGGGGTCTCAGTTACCTTCTCATGTGTACTTAAAGAACCTCCAAATTACTTCTAAACCCTGTTGGTAGGGCAGCCAAAGAATGTGCACTTCCTTACTTCCTCTACTAAGCCGGGTACAGAGTTCTTCAGTTTTCTTTTGCATTAGTCTGGAACTTTTCTTGTACTTAGTTTATATGACTTAAAATAATAATTAAAAACTATCTTCAGTATCTTCACGTCCTCATAATAATTCCATCATTAAATTCAGTCTTCAAAGACAAACGAGGGAGTGCACTTTTTTGGAGTTTGCTCCTCCATGGATTTCATGCCATTGCATCTTGGCTTTAATTTTGCTTGAGATATGATCAATTGCTTAAAGAAAAATCTGTCAATCTTGATGATTTTCTTTCTGCTTGCCCTTTGCCCAGTGAAACAGATAGAATTTAGACAAAAGAAATGTCTTCATTTAGGTGCTGGAAAATCAGATGAAGAAAGATCTTGCAGATAAGGAAGCACTTGAGAATATGCTCAGAAGACATGAAGAAGAAGCGCGTGAGAAGTGTAAAGTCCTGGCTGAACAGAAGGCGGTATGTATAGTTGAATTGGAAATCAAAGTGTTTTAAGAGTAGCTTTCTGAGGCTCTGATTTCGAGCAAGATAATCTTGTTTGAGGTTTTGTAGTGCTGCTGAGCCATTTTGAAGGAAATCTACTGATTAATATTCATTTTAAAAGACGTATTTTTTTAATTCAAGGTGTGTTCAAGAATATTTCCTTCAAAGTAGCCATGTGACTTGCTGTGTAGCAACCATTTTGTGCATTGATAGTAGAATGGTTGCTTTCTCCTGATACTAAAGCAGTAGAAAGCAGTTGTGCATAGCTCCAGTAATTGCACCTCTGATGCTCTTTTGGCCATTTGATTGGTTTTCTTTTTCTTCTTTTTGTTTCTGGAAGAAGTTCAGACTTCTTTTAAACGTTGTTTTTATGAATCCCTTGCATTGGGCAGTCTCAAAGGCACATTGCTCTGTTTCAGATGATTAATGCAATGGATTCGAAGATTCGGTCACTGGAGCAGAGAATAGTGGAACTGTCTGAGGCCAATAAACTGGCAGCAAATAGCAGCCTTTTTACCCAGAGGAACATGTAAGTATAGCAACTGCAATCATACTGGGCACTACTGAGCAGTTCTCAGGAAGATGATCTTAAAGGTCTTTTCCAACCTAAATGATTCTGTGATATGTACTGTGAAAGTGGTTCTTTTTTGCAGGATTTGCTATGCTCCCTGCTTGTTTTTCAGTGGTGCAAAAATACACTTGTTATTCAGATAGTTGTTCACTGTGTATTTTGTGTTTCCTCAAACATGACTAAGGAAATTGGTTTGTATTTTAATGTTTACTTCGGAGCCTTCCCTAAGGCTGGTGCTTTTGTGGAGGTTTACCAAGCATATTAAATGAATACTAGTAATTTTAATGTCTAAAATACCTTTGGAGAAGCATATATTCCTCTTTTAAACATACATACTGCTAGTAGATTTAGATTTGCTTTCTTGGTTCCTGTGACAGTTACGTGATGTTGAAACTGAAAATATTAAACACCTTTCTTTCACAAACATTCCATCCTGCCCTGCTGGGCGAGAAGACAAGTAAGAAAACTATTTTTTTAAGCCAAGAGTTTTTTTGCATGGTTTTTTTATTGCTGATTGCGGGAGTGAGATATCTTGTTACTGAAATGGGCTGAAGTAATGTAAAATAGGAGATACCCCAGCTTCACAGCACTGCTTCAATTCACTTTATTCTTTTCCAAGCCCAGATAGCACTTGCTCATCTCTCAATTGCCTTCTCAGTTTCAGCCTCTCTTTATTTCTTACCAGTGACTTGTGTAATAGCCAGTTCAGTGGTTTTGGAGTATAATGCTGGTCAAGATCATCTGTCAAGTTGAATCACTGTGTATTCAGCAGTTGTTCTTGTGAATTCTTATTTCTTCAACACAAAGAAATCTTCTGTGTCAAATCTTTTTGTTTGCCTGAACTTTATTTTGCTTTGGACTTTAGCTGAGATTTCTTGTCCTTAAGATGATGTTTTTTCTTCATAAATGACTTGAAAGCATTCTACTTCAAGTATAGGAAGCAGCATGGATTAATTGATGTGTCTTACAAATAAGGCTAAAGTAGTATATGCTCTTACTGAGTTAAGAGGTTCATCAACTTTGGCTGCCTGATGAATGGCTTGTAGTGTCCATCAGCTGCTGGAATGTCAGGTAGTGTCTCTGTGGGAAATGCTTGAATAGATTAATCTATAATATTGAATAGAACCAAGCAAGGATGAATTTTGGCAGAGAGTTGGTTCGGTTTTCTTTCCTTTCCAGTGGTGATTATGCCTCCAGATATGTAATTGCTCCAATTTCGTTGTATTTCAACTGTCTGGCAAGTTATGAGCAGCCAAAGCCTGAGCAGCCAAAAATATTCACAGAAATAGCAGAGAAATTTAATTGTGTTGCTTTATGCTCCAGATGACCTCCAGTTAATCACCCAGAAAGTTTGTTGAGGCAGCAAAAGCCATAACTTCAGCCTGAAATGAAACATAAGTGTTGTCTCAACATGTACCTGGGAAGCATACTCAAGGTCTAGTGTCACAGTCATTGGTGCTGAACTGTGTGCAAGAACTTAGCTGAGGTAGATGCATCCTCTGAGAGCAGGGCACCTGGCTGAAGATCCATAGAAAACAAGAAAATCCCCCCCATAACATTTTAACTTGTGGCTTAGAGTTGAATATTGAGAAGACGTATTGTCAAGGAATGGAATTTTGCAGGATTAGTGAAAAATAGTACAGAAATAACAACATTTTAAGAGAAAATTGCTTTATTATGCATGCAGATAGCTAATGAATTTGTGCTTATTTTGTGAATTGTGGTGGAGAATATGTTTAAACCTGCTGTTGGACTGTAATCCACCAAAGCTACAGCTAATCTGAGCATGTTTGAAGAGAACTAATGATTAAACCCTTTGGAGGAGAGGGGAACTCTCTTAGCTTTTGTTCCATCAGGATCTGAGGATACTAATGATTATCAGGTTCCTGAGAAGATAGCCCAGTAAACAGCAGGAAGTGAAATAACACCATTGTCAGTTCTGACTGGCAGTAATCTGTAGAGGTGAATTAAAAACAGAGAAAGGTGAAATGATGGTTTTCATGTGATGCACAGAAACGTGAGTCAGAAAACTGAAGTTCTATTATTAGTTTTGTGAAGTCTTCCTATTTGATCTTGGGCAGCCCACATAATTTCTCTGGGATAGGATTAATAACAGCTTAACTCACAGTGAACTTCTTAAAATATTAATTCATTAATATATTTGGAGCTTTGTGAGACTTCTAAGAAAGCGCAGAGGCAGAACTTTCTAATGCTTGATAAAATGATTCCAGGAATTGTAAATAATGAAGAAAGACCTTCACTTCCTTCTTGTGTTTTCTTTTTTAAGTGATTTTATGAGGGTATCCATTTCAAGTTCTTAGGGCAGTAATTCGTCGCCAGATCTCAGTGTTCTTACGAGCACAAGCAAGTTTTTGTGTGCTCTGTAGACTTAGGCTTCGATCAGAGACAACAAAGCTTCAGCATAGGTCAAGTTCTAGGTCCCTTAGAACTTCAGAAATACCTCAGCAAAACAACCTACGACACACTACCCTCTCCCCAACCCCATAGCCATAGTGGTTCTCTTATCTCAAGGAAATACATTATGGGAAAGCAATTGCTCTTAGCATCTGTTTTGCCTGTAGAGAAAGATATGTAACAAGGAATTGATGAAATCTGCACTGTAACTTAAATATTGTTGCAGATTGCTCTGTGCACGTTAACTTTCAGACAAGGAGTTCAGTGCTCTGGGGATATGTTGATGAATGCACTGGTACATGGAGCTCTTGCAGACAGGAATAAAGAGTTGCCTTTACCTTTTTTTTTTTAAATGGGATGTAAAATTTAAGCTAAGAACTGCACTGTTCCACTTTATAGGAAACCTGTAGTATATGCTTCCTTATTTCACCTCCGTGAAAAGACATACGTTAAGGGCATTGTGGGTATGTCACCTGTGCTTTTCTCCTATCAGGAAAGCCCAAGAAGAGATGATTTCAGAGCTCAGGCAACAGAAGTTCTACTTGGAAACACAGGCTGGAAAGTTAGAGGCCCAGAATCGAAAACTAGAGGAACAATTGGAGAAGATGAGTCACCAGGATCACACTGACAAGAACCGCCTGCTGGAGTTAGAGACAAGGCTGCGAGAGGTGAAAACTTGGCTTTAACCCTTCCAAACAAACTTACTTGAATGCACCCCTTTTTGAGCATTATAGTGAGAACTAGAATTAAGTTGGTTTAGCTCTGTGTGTCATAAAAATTGGTATTTTAAAGTGTAATTAAAACCTTAATTTTAAAATGGGTCATTAAAAAGAGATAAAAGTAAGTACAAAGGATTTGTCATTCTTAGATGTAACAAAATCTGAGCCTTTAGATCATCTTGTTTTCTCAGAACCATGTTTATGTTTTGCTTTACAATATCCTCATGAAGTTGTTCAGCTATAGTGGTTGTGGGGTAAAGGGATAAAGCTATGTGCAGTGACCAGCATAACCATGGAATCTACAGAACAGAAAGCAAAGAACACAACAGAGTTCTAGAGAAAATAGTAGACCTGTTGATTCACACACATTTTTCAGAAGTTTTCTGGGAAGAAAACCTAACAGTAATATGAAAATATGATTTTGTAAAAATCTGTGAGCTGTGCTTCAGGTTTAGGTTTGTATCAACTAGTCCTTATCCACTTCAAATCTTCTTTTACCTTCTCCGGTCTCAGTCCACTGATTTTCAGCTAAGACTGAAATCTTGCCTTTAGCTAAGGAGGTTGGATAACCAACACATGTCTGTCTTTGACCAGAAGTTAGTTTGGACCACTGTAAGATTTATGGCACGCATCTACAGCACAACAGACAGATTCACTTGGGATAGCAGACAGCCTGAAGGAGGTGCTATGGTTTGGAATTGATTTTGAGCACTGAGATCTGTTCTGTTGCTTGTTCATTACTTATCCATTTCGGGAAATGGCATGTTTATTCCTGCGTATGCCTCAAGAAAACCTTCAACTGAAGCCATTCAAATAAACCCAGAGCCAGATGACCTGGTTGGTTTCTTTAAAAATAACCTGAAAGGAAAATGAAATATGAAAGTCAGCTGTAAAATGTGTGTGATGTTTACATACATGTAAAGATAAGTCTTGATGTTTATGCCTAAAGATTCTCAAATAAAGATTCTTAAAGAGTCTCAATTTCAGTGAAGAGAATTCATCACAAACTACTTCAACGTTTATGCTTTTTATATCAGTGTTTGGTATGCTGTATTTGAGTCACAGCTGGAAATACTCTTGTGTCCTTGTTGTTGTTGTTTCAAAATGCCAGGTTGCTTTCAGACTTCTCAAAGGAAACTGGTAGTTTCTAGGTAGACAAAACTGCCTTGACTTAAACAATCTGCCAAGGTTTGGGATACACATGGCAATGCATCTGAAAGTGAGGTCCAAAATGAAATTACTTTGCCTATATTTTATATTTGGTTGCTACTTCTTTTTTCTTCAGGTTAGCCTAGAGCATGAAGAGCAAAAGCTGGAACTCAAAAGGCAGTTGACAGAACTGCAGCTGACACTCCAGGAGCGGGAATCTCAAATCACTGGGCTGCAGGCTGCACGGACAGCCCTGGAGAACCAGCTCCGCGAGGCCAAAACTGAGCTAGAGGAGACCACAGCTGAGGCAGAGGAAGAGATTCAAGCTCTCACGGTGAGCCCTAACATCTCTACTATGAACTATATATACAGTTCAGAATTACATAGGTGCATGTTTCATAAAGGGCTTAAAATGAAGTTATACTATTTAATTTTTCATTTTCAGAACAGGATATGGATCGTGCCTTGTGTTGATGGGAGCAGAAGTGGCAAAAAATATCAGATTTTGTCTGTCTTACTATCTTTAACCCCACGAATGCTTCCTAGTAGTGGCTCATTGCTGCCAAAGCTGTTTGTAAGAGTGTTACTGCTTTTGTGATGAGGTGGAAGTTGCATATGAATTGTTATTGTTAGGAGGTTTACTCTGTGATTTACTTGCTTAAATAATATCTCATGAATTTGAAACAACCTGGTGATCAGAAATATTTTAATGTTGTTTTTTTCTGCCAGTTACCCTGCTTTGAGTGTACTTATTCAGGGGGAACAAACAAATTCCTAGGAAAATAGTGTTGTTAGGACATATTCATTACAAATTGTTATGTGTATCTGCAGCCTCTGGTGAGGTGTGTGAATGGCATAAAGGGAAAAAAAGTTCAATTTCTACCTCTTCCTTCCCCTTTCATCCCCTGTAAATGCAGTTCTAAATTGCATGCTGCTGGTTGCTGTCTCTTGAGGGCAAACAGATGCTTTCAAACTGCTTGATTCAAAGGAATATTTCCTTCATAAAAGTTTCCTGGGGCTGTGGGGAGAGAGCAGAGAGGTAGATGACCAGCTAACCCCCATTGAGCAGCAGTCTTTAATGACCTTCAAATCTGTGTATTTTAAAGTGTTGAAAATGTACATTCTCTTGCTCCAGTGGCATTTCACCAAAGAGCTATTCAGAATATTGCTGCCATTGTTATTTTCTGGAAGGGATGGTGGGCTCAGCTGAGATATGTGCTTGTGTTATGGTGATGCTTTGGGTACATGAATGGGAGAATCGTTCACTCCAAGTTGTTCTGAAGCGGGTACATGCTGGCAAAGTACAGCAACACCATCAAGGCGTGAGAAGAGCTGAATAGAACATGGCATCAGTTTCTTTTTTGCTCAAAACTGAGATGATTCCCTCCCAGATGGAAGCTTTGTATAACAACTAATATCACTGCCAATGGGATGGCAACGTGCTTGGTATCTTTACCCTACACCACCAAGGAAACAGCTGAATAATTATGTCCTATGTTCACTCACTTATTTGGCAAAATGGCAGTGCTTTTGGACCAGCAGCTGTAAGATAGTCCAGTTGATGGGCTTGGGAACGTTTCTGTAATGGATTTTTTAATGTACTACTCTTATTTTTCACAATGCATCTTGTGGTAAGATAGCTTATCAGCTTTCATGTCTGACTTCTGCTGAATGGGTTTCCTGTTTAGTCTCTTGGCTCTAAGGAAAATGTTCTAAATGAAGAAAGGTGGCTGGATGTGCCAGCGTGCTGACCTTTCATTTGTTAAGTTTTCTAATCGCATGTGCCATTAGACACTTGTTATGATGAATTTTGAGAGGCCAGGAGTCTGAAACAAGAAATTTTGCTTTGTCATGCTTTGCTTGTAAATTAGGAGGTAAAATGGTGCATGGCAGTGCTGCATTCTTTAAAATGGGTGTTTGCACTTGTCCACATTCCGGGTGCTGTCTTCCAAAAATTGGTTGTTGCGTTTCATCGCTGCTTTTTAGAGAGGCTCAGGATGAAATGGTACTTTCTGGTAGGATTCAGGGAGAGTGGCAGAGAAGTTTGGGATAGCTTGCATAATACTTCATGGTAATTTCTCTTTTCAAGCATTAAATTGTATTCAGCTTTTATTTTATATGAAATAACCAATCTGGATATGGAAGTAAAACCAACTCCAATTTGAAATGTCAGGAATGTATAAAGTTGGCATGGAATTGCCATGTCTTCTGGTGACCATTTCAGATGAAACCTTTTACATAATTCAGTTCTTGAGTTTGTACATTTTTCTGAAGTGAATCAGAGTTGGGTCCTTAAGTGTATTTTAAGTAGGATGTGACTTTTACTTTTGCCACTGCAGAGTGCTTTCATAGCCTGCAGCATCTGCCTTCCAACTTTGCTTGCTGATAGGTTGTTCTTCACTTTGTTTAGCAACAGCTGTTGGATTCAGATTCTAATGTATGAAAAATTGATGATTAACTTCTTACCTCCTTTAGGCACATAGAGATGAAATCCAGCGTAAATTTGAAGCCCTTCGTAATAGCTGCACAGTGAGTATTAAATACAGATGATTGAATTATTTTGAAAGTACGGATAAGGAAACAAACTTATTGATTAATCCTTGATGACACTAGTTCCTAATGTGGACTTCTGGCTTCAAGGTGTTAGTAGGAGCTAGGTGGATTGGATTTGATTCCTTTTAGGTTTCAGGTAAATCTCAATTTTGAGGTTATAGTCTGATCATGAAATTGATACTATTCTTCTCTTTTGGAGAAGAAGGTAAATTAAAATATCTCATTGCAGTGCGGCTAGTAAGAATGGTGTATCGGCTGCAGAAAAAAGACATTGTAGGTGAAAACCTCTTCTACTCCCAAGAAGGAAAGATCTACCTATCCAAATACTGAGCTGCATTGTAGATCTAGGTCAGAGTGGAAGAGCCTTCATGCTACTCTGGGTTTTAAGGAGGACTCTAACACTGTTTGAAGAGGCAAGAAATGTGATGGTTCCAAATAATACATTGCCATATAATCATCTGCTCAAAGAGCAGAAATGATTCTAGGGCCTTAATTTGCACCTCCTATTGCTTGAGATCTTTTGACATATTTTTAGATTCATTTCATCAATCTAAGACAGGTGTCAGAGGGTTGGTCTATTGATAGGGATTCTTGCAGATTTAACATTACCTTCAAGCGTGTTTATGATGATTGATAGAGAACATTGATGGAGCACATCTTCCAATGACATGAATTACAGAAGGGTTGAAGAAGGACCGCAGGCCTCTGGGTCAGCAATGACTGCCAGCCTTTCTGGACTTTTTCTCTTTACCCCACCCTGTAAGCAGGGCTTAAATTCTGGGTGGTTTTTTGATCTTGATTGCTTCCCTACTTCCAGTGGTTTCCTCAGACTTCCATTTCTTGTGCTGTAGGACTGAGTGTCTAAGGTACAAGTTTTCATCTTTCAAAAGTATCTTTTCAGGATGGCTTACTCTCTTTTCCACTGTTCCTCTTCAGCTCTAAGCAAGGGGATGGTTCTGTTCTTAGAATATACTGATACGAAGAAATGAGGATGTAGAGCTTGCCAAAATGGTTAACCTCTATTTAGAAGAAATCCTGTACAAGAAGCTTTACTTTCTGTTCCCTTCTTCATTTATGTAGCTTGAACCCCTAGTTCCATATGTGCTGTCATCTGTCTTACATCCATAGCTATCTTCTTCCGTTCTATCTTGCCCCTCGTACAGAATGACAACTTTCTATGAAAATTCTCATGTGATCTCTACGCAGGCAAAAACCAGTTGTGGAAAATCTGTAGCTTCTTTTCACTGCATGGTAAGCTGCCTTTCCAAGGTTGTCACTCATTCTCTAGTAACACTCTGGCTCCCTAAGTGTGGTGAACAATCTCCAGCAGTGGAGGGTGACCCACAATGTTTCAAGAATGTTTGAGCTCTTCAAAGGCTCTGCATAAAAGGATTTCTAAGTGTTGTGCATTGCAAGGCCCTTCAGTGAGATAAGTGGGATCAGACATCCTCATCAATAAGGAATTAATTAAATAGTTCCTAAATGAATAATACATGCTCATCATACATTCTCTTTCCAGGCCGAGAGAATGCATGTATAATTTAATGGACCATGGATAGGAACTTTCTTGTTGTGAGTAGTTCTAGCTGTCCATTCTGTCTGCTGAGGAGCACGGAGAGAAAATACAGGTCAATCCCTGTACTGACAGTGAGGGATCAGGGAATGTTTATTATGGTGCCTTCACCTTCATTTTTATCTGATTGTGTCCGCTATGATGCAGCCTTTGCTTTTTGGCAGTCATGTGAATTCTACTTGAAGGTGATTAGAATTTACACTCCTTCTAAGATAACACTTCAAGGGAATAATTGTAACATGCTGCTACTTATGCAGCATGATAATGAGTGGGTTTGTTCTTTTAGCAAGTATTCAAAATATATCCTTTTTAAGCTGAAACCAACTCCTTGACCCAGTCTGTCAAACTTTGGGGTGGAATTATTGTTTATTTAATCCTACTGAGAAGCCCAAAACAGCAGCAGAATTAAGAAAATAAGATTAGACCAGGGAGGGATATGAAAGGTTGAATTACTTCAGCACTTCTGTAGTATTCAAAAGAGAAATAAAAACCCTGTCTGTTTTCTTTGGTATTTTTTCCATTTCTCCAGCTTCACAAAGCTCACAGCTTCCAACTGTAGAGAAGGCTTACCCTCCAATATTTGTCTGCTTTCCTTGTACCCTCATGGCACTCTTGTTCTTCCTTTTGCTGAGGTCTCTGACCAAGCACACATTCTTAGGTTCTCTTATTTCAAATTTACTGTGTTTTGGGGTGCTCACAGAGACCATTGCTATGTTGTTGGTCGCAGTTTCTGCCTTGTTTGTGAATTTAAATTCAGTTGTTCTTACTGCTCTGCATTGTTTCATCTTGTGACATCTCTTACTGTTAGGTGTCAGATGAAATTGCTAGCATTTGCTTTCTCTGTCTCTCAGTTGTGCAAGAAATAATAGGCTACGTAATTACAATAAAAACTGTAAGTTGTAGTACCTGCTGTACACACACACAGATGCATGTGGGCACACACAGGGAGCATTATCTTATCATAATCATCTCACAGTGAGAGCTCATCTGGCAAATATATTGAGGGAGAAGGACTAGTTCCCTCCATTTAAAGAATTATTCTATCAAAAATATGATGCATTTGAGTGTTGAATGTGTTTTCCAGGCAATCAGAAACAGACCTAGAAATAAAGCTTTTTCTTAAATAGGAAAATTAATGTGTTTGTCAGTTGTTGCCAACTGCCTGCTCATTACGGCTCGTTGTTTTTTTCATCAAGGCATTTGAAGTTAAAAATACAGCTAAGTTATCTAAATAATAGTAGAATTGTTTCAAAAAGAAAACATGCAATAAGCAGATGTTAAAGTCTATAAATAATTGGAAGAATCCTATAAGGTACTTATACTCTGCTTAGTACATTACTATTCCTATGCCAGAGGACCACCATCTGAATTTTCTAGGGTTTTTTTCAGGTACATTCTGTTCCTTTTGCTCTAGAAAGGAGAATGACATTTTTAATACTAATTGGATATTGCATTTCCACTTAAGATTTCTCCATAAAAGTTTATGTTCCTTCCTTGAGGTTCTTTTGTCATCTTGCGTTCCTATTTTAACTGTTAATGAGCTTGATTCTGTACTTGACTAAGAGTTTGGATATTGAGGCATTAAATCTGGAAGCCCATTAAGGCACATGTACAATTTTAGTCATGCATAATGTTCTGCTGACTTTGGTCTAAGATGTTGATTCCATATTGGCTCAATGACTTGGCATACAAGAATAATCTGTGGTTTTGAGAACTACCAAAATTATGTCTGAGGGTATTGCATACTGAATTGCTAAATTATGTTTCAGAGCAAGGGGATATTGCCCACTGTAATGAGGCTAATACCCAGGCAAAAACTTCTACATGGCTTTATTAAACTTGTAAAAAAAGAGAAACAAAAAATGTCTGTTTAGTGGGAGGGATATTCCTGATTCTTACTTCACCAAAAAATGTGATGGTGGATGCCAGTTACAGGCAAAACTTGAGCTTTTGTAGCCTGACAAAAAGTCAGAGACTTCCAGGTTGTTGTTGAGGTGTTGCTGTGAAAGAGGCTGATGGACAATGTCATCGTCATCACTTGAAGAGGATGCTTATGGTAGGTAGAGGCAGGTCATGTTCTGGGAGCTAGGATAGAAGAGGACAGGCTTGTGTGGGAAGGAGAGAGATGCAGACTGTGTAATGTCCTACTACCTCTGCAGCTACTAACGAGAGCAACATCCCTCAAGCTAAGCCCTAGTGAGTTTTTGGATGCTGAGATCTCCATGAAAGGTATGTTTCAAGTCACAGATGATGTTGACTATGGCAAGGGGAAGAAAGCAAGGAGTTCACTGTTATGTATCAAACAGCTGGAGATACAAGTCTGGTATCCATCTGCAGCTGTGTTTGTTAAGAGGCTTGGAATTCTGCTCCATCACAACCCTTGGTTTTTCTGTGCTAGAAAAGCTTTGTCTCTTGGATCCAAATGTGAGTAGGTTAAGATGAAGTGAGTCTGATGCCTGCTCTTGCTTCCTCCTCACAATAATTGGAAGCTCAGAGACACTTTTTCTCTATTACCTTCTGACAGTTAGCTTTCTGGTAAAGATTAGTGGCGATGGGGAGGGGTGGAAATGGATAGAGTAAAACAGTGCATTAGTCTGGAAGTTCTGAATTTAGGTTTTATGGAAGATTGCATTAAACTCCAAATTCACGGTGCTGAGACCATTCTGAAACAGTTTATGTTGCTGTGTCCTAGCATTTTCCCACGTGTTTGCTGGTGACATGTGAGAACGATGACATCTTCATGAAGGAATAAGGTTATGGAGAAGTTTGCAAGCTGAAGTTAGTAGTAGTCTTTACAATAAGCAGTATTAAAAAGTAGTATTCTTTAGAATATCATTGCTTCTTTTTTCTCCTTTCCCTCATTATTTTGCCTTGGTTTTGATATGTAGAGCATATGGGTGAAGTTTTGTACCTCTCATCTGATATGCAAGCCATCACCAAGGCCCTGAACTGCTTATACTATGGTATTTGATTCATGGTCCATGTGTGGAGAAGTTTGTAGGGCCAGGTGTAATAGCTGTGGATCTGCAGGATCTCACAGTAGAGAAATTTACTTTGCTGAAGCCATGCAATGGGTAGGTAATTCTGCTGAGTTTGGTCACTTTTGCTGAGGAGCTGTTATGCTTGGGTTGTCCTCTGTAATACTTAAAAATGAGTTAGTATTCTGTATTGGTATAAAGATCAGTTTTGTGTTTAGATGTGACATGTAGTGAGCAGTTTGCCAAGATGAGCCTGGGGTAGTTAGATTAGATCTCTATTTTATGGATTAGTTGTGATGAAGATGTGCATAGATGGAAGAGAAAATTTCAGTTCCTCTGTGAGTGATGATACAGTGGCACTGCGACAGTGACTGCCTTCCTTGTCTAGAATTGCTTTGCCAAGCTTTCAAGTGCTTGCTTGTTTTATAAACTTTAGATGTGAAGGATTTTGTAATTAAATCATGAGTTTCTAAAGAATTAAGTAGTGTTTTCTTGCAGCCTTTCCTTTAATATACTTCTTATTTAACTCCAGAATAGCTCAGTGTTGGTTGGTTGGTTGAGTTGTGTTTTTTTGCCTGGGGATTTCCTTAATTGAAGAGAAAAATACCTAAAGCTATTTACATTTTTCAGGTACAGGATTCTGATATAGGTTTTACATATGTACGTATGCCCAGGACATTTCCTATCAAAAGATCTGTGTTTTCTTTCTTCTTGGTTCCCAAGAGAGGCATTTATATCACATCATGTCCTGTTTTCCTGTGTCAGTATTACCCTTTGCTATTTAGGCTTCATAGATTCATAAACTCTGTAACCCTGTTGGGTTATATGTAGCTGCAGAAAGCTTTTAAAAATTGAATTACTCAACAAAATTCCATTTTTCCCCATGAAAAATAAAGGAAAAAAGAACAAATTTCCTCTCTTAAAATTACAATCTATCAATCTATATAGATTCCATAAGGTAGGTTATAATACATACATTATAAGAATCATAGAATAGTTCGGGTTGGAAAGGACCTTATGATCATCCAGTTCCAATCTCCTGCCATGGGCAGGGACACCTCCCACTAAACCATGCCACCCAAGGCTCTGTCCAACCCGGCCTTGGACGCCGTCACAGATGGAGCATTCACAACTTCCCTGGGCAACCCATTCCAGTGCCTCACCACTCTTAAAGAACTTCTTCCTCATATCCAATCTAAACTTCCCCTGTTTAAGTTTTTACCCATTACCCCATGTCCTACCACTGCAGTCCCTGATGAAGAGTCCCTCCTCAGCATCCCTATAGCCCCCTTCAGACACTGGAAAGCTGCTATGAGGTCTCCACGCAGCCTTCTCTTCTCCAGGCTGAACAGCCCAAACTTTCTCATCCTATCTCCATACGGGAGGTGCTCCAGTCCCATGATCAGCCTCATGGCCCTCCTCTGGACTTGTTCCAACAGTTCCATGTTCAGGTCTTACTCCAGCAATTCACCTATACTCAGCATATGATAAACTGTCATTATTAAACACCCTGTCACTTTCATGAATAAAGCTTCCTTGAGTAACCTGTAAGATTTCTACAACACAAACTACTATTTGTCTCTGCTGGAAGTGATATACAGCATTGACCATGATCTATTGCAATTCCTGCTGATGGCTCTTGTAGAATTTGTTTTGGTCCTATTTCTTTAGTGCAACAGTCAGGGCTGCTCTGTCCCCACTTTACCCTTCTCTAGCTGTCCCAAAGAATTTTGTCCCCTTTACCTTCCTAGCCTCCTCAGTGAACAATATTACAGCCTTCCTACCAGGTTTGGAAAGAAATAAATTCATAGAAGGAAAGGAAATCTGCTAAAGGCAGATGGGTGTTCCTGGGGCCACTGGTGGTTGCTTCCTTGGGAGATGTTCACACCGTGAGCCTCCAGAGCAAGAAAATTGGCTCTCAGGCCTCATGCAACACAAATACCAACCAATGATCATAAATTTAAAGAATGGGCTTGTGGAATGACCCCAAATGGCCTGTGGGCTGGGGATGAAATACACCCTATAAACATCAGGGGAAATAAAAACATCTCCTTTTCACTGAGGTCTTTTTCTGGAATTACAGGCACATTCTTTAGCTTCCAGCTTGGCATCTGGGGCTAGCACGGACATCATCTTCCAGTGACAGTGTTTTCCATTGCAGATGCAGACCAAGGAAAAAGAGAAGAGAAAAAAAAAAAGTGGTTCTTGAAATTTCCCCAGAGGAATTACCTCCTAGACCAGCACTTGTTAAAAAATCGTTTCCAAAAAAAAATTATTTAACAAAATATTTTCCATCCTTTTTAAATCTAGGAATCATGTTTGG
>JAOEHX010050561.1:31878-82822 GCA_025448015.1 Bolborhynchus lineola | reverse complement strand
GCTCCAGTGGAAGGTGTCCCTGCCCGTGGCAGGGGTTGGAGCTGGAGGAGCTTTAAGGTCCCTTCAACCCAAACCATTCCAGGATTCCATGATAAAACAAGACCCAGAGGTAAACTGGACTCTCCCAGCTCCCAGCCCGGTGTCCTGCAGGTTAGACTGGCCAAGTCCCACCTCTGCAGCCCCCCTCGGTCCCACGTCCCTCCAGCCCCATCCCACGGGAGCTCTGTTAACCCCTGGCACATCAGTCCCAGCACGCACAGAGCAGCTTCTGGAGGTGCTGCACCTTCATGCCCCATCACGATGGGGATGCCAAGGCCGGCAGAGAGCTCAGCACCTCCCACCCTTCCCCTCTCCTGACTCCATCGCTTTTCCTCTGCAGACTTTGCTCAGAAGTGCTGAATGCAGCACAACTGCACTGGAATTATTTATCCAAAGGTGGGGGATGAGAGAAACACCGGGATTTAAAAAATCAGTGGTAAAAGGAGCTAAAATAAAGTATCGATCGTGGTGGCTGCGTCCCACCTCTGGAAATATAAGGAAGTGACAGGGCTGTATAAAGAATGCCAGCTCCAAAAAAGAAACTGCTGCTTATTACATCTCAGATACCCACAAAGTGATAAATCCAGGGCTCCATAGATCAGGAGTTTATTATAAAAAGCACCAAATGTGGTTAATCAGATGTGCCCTTGGCTACAAATCCAGGCTGGACCCAGGGGGGCCATTCAGACCTCAACGCAACCTCCAGCACCCCTCTGGGTGAAGGCTCTGGTTGGAGATTTGGTATTAACCTGCCCCATGAAAATGGGGTGGAAAAGGCCCATTTCAATGCCAGTTCTGCCCCTCTTTATTCCTAAGCCTTCCAGTTCCTGCCTGGCTGAGGGGAAGCTGAGCTCTGCAATCCCAATTCCCGGCATAGAGACAGCACTGCAGTGTTTAGGCAAAGGTGAGGGAGACGCTGAGCCCCTTGGAACGTCTCTCATCAAATCAAAGCACTGAGCTTAATGGCTTTGGCTACCTCAGAGACCAATAAAAGGCCCAAAGCCGGTTATGAGCCTGTGCTGGGAGGTTGGAGGGAAGCTGCCTGATTGGAGACTTATTGGAAAGGAATCAAAAGGTTGCATTCAACCTAACGGAAGGTCACAGCGCGCGCGGCGCTCATGGAAGGTGACTGCCCTCATTACCCAGCCCGGGGGTCCCCCCCTGCACCTCGGGGATGGGGCCGCTCGGTCCCAGGCTCTTTGTGGAGCAGAGATTTATAGAAACCTGATTATTGTTGGCTTTGCACTGGAGGAGCAGCGCATCCATCAGGCCCTGCCCTGCTTCCCACTACCTCACTCGAGGCACCTGCAGCCCACCCCCTTCTCCAGCCTGGAATTTGCTCAGGGATTTAAAAAGCAAAGGGAAAAGGGCAAATAAGAGGTGTTGGGGTTTTTTTTTGGGGGGGAGGGGGAAGCAGTGGTGAGGGTCAGTCCTTCCCCACCAATCCTGCCCCCAGCCAGCGCTGACCCTGCAGCGCAGCATCGCTCCCTCCTCTCACCATCACCAGGGCATGTGGAGCCTTCAGCACAGGCTTTCCCCTGGCCCTCAAATGCAGAAGGGCTCAGGCTCTACCCTCCCAACGCTTATCTGAGGTGAGATGCAAGGGCTCTGGCTCCACAGCAGATACCTTATCTCTTACAATGGGAGCACTCACTTCTTTTAACCTCCTTTGAGGCTTTCTAAACCAAGGAGGAAACCCAGACAGAGCAGAGATTGGAGGCACAAAACAAACCAAACCCCCTCAGACTGTGAGCACGGAGCAAAAAGGGCTCATGTAACTCAATATGCCACTACGTTATTCACGTAAGCTCAGATGCCACCACCACCTCTTTCTCCTTTGCCACCCCTGTGCATTTGCAGCTTTCCTTTAGACCTTTGCCCATAACATTCCAAGTTCTCAGAAGAAAACCATTCCAAATAGCATTCTGCCCAGTGGAACCGGAACCTCCTGACAGCTCAACCCCACATCATTGTTTGCCCCAGAACCCATACATCTGAGCACTATAAGATATATTAACTCTACAACCTCAGTCCTTCGAACCCCACCAGAGCTCTCCCATGGGAACGAAGCGTCTCAATGGCACAGAAGCAAGCTGGGATGGGTTCAAGCAAACTTTCTCCTCCAGGAAGGCAGATGTTGTGTGTTCCTCCATCCCTGAGGACCTTCTCAGTGGCGAGGGGAGGGAGAGGGACATCATGAAGAATTTGTAACCGTGCATGTAGAGATGACATTTATAGGGCTCTCAAATTGGAAACTGTACATTTTATTGCACTCTCTGTCAAAAAATGCAGTTCCATCAGAGGCGAGAGCGACAAGGGAAACAACCAATCAATATCTGCGCCTCTAATATCTGGGCTGAAAAAAATCATTATCCTGTTACTTTTATTATGGCGTTATGCTTGAAATATGATAGTTTAAGGTTGTTTCCATTACCTCAACAGTTTTGAGGGGTGTTTCCCTCCCCTCTGCCGCTGCCTCAACTCCCCTTGGGCTCAAAATCACAGCAAGTCACTTGAGAGGGGGATATGCAGGTCCCCCCCAGCCCCATGGATCTCAACTGCCTCCGGAGACAGTGAGAGGGCAGAGGTAGCTCACATCTAAGCACAGGCGAGGTCGATCCATGTCCTGTTGCTGAAATGCCCAACTGCATCATTTGCCCCCCCTTGTGCAAGCCCTTAGCCCCAGCTGCCATCCCGGTACCACTGGCTTTTGGTACCAGCACACCCAAACCACCAGCAGCAGTTGGGAGCAAAGAAAAACCACCTCATCCATCACCCCCAGCACATGGTCCTAAAGAGTTAATCTGCTCATCCACCGTGCTATTAAGGACAAACTCCCCCTCCCCAAGCACAACAGCTCAGAATGAGACGCTCTGTCTTAACCCCGCAGGTTTTCCTTTCTTTGGGGGGTTGTTTGGGGAGCTCTTAGGGCTGTATTTGAGTCCTGGCCTTGCGCTGGGAAGATTATTGATGAAGTTTTGCATTACCCAGGCTAAAAGCCTTGTGCTGCTTCTCTCTTCCAGACTGTCTCACTTCAGTCCCACAGAGCACTAAGTGGGCCCTTAATGAACACGAGAAAGGTTATCAGGACCCGCATGGGGCTCAACCGTCTGCTCCAGTGAAAACCAGGAGACGCCACAGATAAGAGTTCAAAGTGATGCAAAGAGACAGCTCGTGCTGGCTGCTGCTCAGGCCACGGCGCACTGGGGAGCTGCTTCCCAGCACCGAGCAGCAGAGCAGGCAAACAGCCGGTTACAAACGTGCTCCATGCAGCCCAAGGCTCCAGCGCTGGGATGCGCAGCCCCGCAGTGATGGGTAAGGGAGATGCAGCGATGAGGCAGCCCTCAGGCTCTGCTCCGCAACACCTCTGAGCCCCATCGTGCTGGTACCCAGCATCACCCAGACAGAGCCTGCACTCAAAGGTGCTCTCAGCTTAGAAAACATGCAAGGTTGGCCACAGGACTGTCAGAATGTCAGGGATGTGACCCAGGAGCAGCACTGGTTACTGAGGATGTGGGATGGAGGGACATAGACTCTCAGCCTTGGTTGCAGGAGACTGGGATGTGTTCAGGTACCACCTGCAGCATTTTGGTCAGGCAACTGAGGCAGGGTAAGAGGGCTCACGCTCTGTGAATGAGCACAACAGGCACAGGAAGCTGTCTGCTAAAGGATGGCCCTGGAGAACGCAGCTGGAACAAAGCCCATGGATGTATAACAGAGTTCAACAAAGCACAAGGCCAAAAGCTCGTGGAATAGAGTTAAAAATGATTCTAAAAACACCCATCAGCATCTCCGGCTCCTCTGGTTCCTCCTTTAGAGGACGCTCCAAAATGTGCTGTGGGATTCATCCATCAGAGGGACATTTCAGACACTGTGCACAGCTCTATTTATACCACTGACAGGGTCACTGGGGTGGTGTGCTCATGACAACACATGAGGAGGCAAATCCTGGTGAGTCCCTGGGAGGGGGATGTCACAGGGAGATGCAGGACGAGAACCGCACAAGCACCATCTCCAGGGCCATCACTGCAGCATCCTGATGAGCCATGGACACCCATTGAGCAGTCACTGAGAGCTGCAAGGGATAACTACTGCAAAGCAGAGGAGGGGAAAGCTCCCCAGGAAGCATCCGGTGCTTTAGCCTCCCCGAGCCGCACCAAGCACCAGGGCTACTTGAGACACACTCATTTCTTGTCCCTTTTCGAGGCACAGCGCATCACCGAGATGGCAATGTCACAACGGAGCTGTCCCCTCTCCCCACGGCCACCTCAGAGCTAAGCCCTTCCTCGCCATTCCACCTCTGTATCACAGCACACAGATCCCTCAGCCGGAGTTGTTGAAGCAGGATGCTCTGGAAGGTGCTAACCTCTAAAAGGATTTGTGGTTGAAGAGCAGAGAGAGTTGGGAGAAACGGGGCAAGGAGCGAACGTGAAGAAAAGACAGATCAATCCCAACGATTCATCATGCCAAGAGCTGTCCAAATAATCAAAGGCATCAGCCAGGTTGATGTATAGCTGATGTCACCGAGAGAGACCCTTAACAAGGCAGCCAGTACAACAGCTGCTGGTCAGGGAGTGTCTCAGCACACGCCGGGCTGGGGCACAGCAACACAGCCCATCCATCACTGACCCACCTTAATGGCCAACCTGATTAGTAAGCACTGGCTGGGGCTGACAGCCCACTGCAGCCTCCCTGTCCCACCCGGCAGGAGAGGATGCTGCCGATGGGATGCGGGCCGGCCACGCTCCCTGGGACCAGCACCATGTGAGAGTGGGCGCTGGTGGGGAACCAAGCATCAGAGCTGGCTCCAGCGTGGCAGAGCATCTGCAAAGCTCCGTCAGAGCTGGCAGGAGAGTGCTGCAGGTCTGGAGGCAAGAGCTGTGGGGCTCCAAGCACCCCCCGTCTCTCTGCACATCAAATATCAATCAGCAATGTGGGACAAGACCCAGCCACTCTCCCACCCTGGTGTCCCAGCACAGGGCATGGCCTGGCAGGGAGCTGCTTTTTAACATCACAGTGATGCTATAGGGCTGAGCTGGTGTGGAGGCTCCAACCCAATATCAAACCCAAGGGCTCTGCCTTTGCCTCCCTGCTTCTGACTCCATCACATCGCTCACCCGAGCAGGGCTCAAGTGCCCACATTCCTGCCACAAATCCTTTGCTGTGCTCTCAGCAGGGCCATGGAGGTGACCTCAATGTGGGGACCCAACACCTCTGCTGAGCATCCCCCGGCTGGGACATGCTCCCCTCCTGGGAGCCAGCAGGAGTCAAGGGGCAGGGAAAGCTTTTGCTTCATTCCTTCCCTCCATTTCTATATTCCTGAGCAGTTTCTGCCCCTCAAGTACCCCCCCCAGGGTCAGGAACCTGAAAGGGCTCTGGCCGGGATGCTCGGGATGCACTGGGGATGGGAGCAGACCCCCACATCACTCACCAGCCCATGGAACATCACCAGCTCCATTGGCAGGGGGGGAACCACAGTGGATTTACCAGCAGGTGGCACTGCCCCCCCCCCCTCCAGTGTCCCCATGGCCACCAGTGACCCCAACACACGTGGGATGTGGAAAAGCATCTTTCTGTGTATAAACCCCACCCCAGAAACAGCCCATGTGCACGCACACCCATGTATGTATGTGAGTGGGACCCTCTGCCTGGAAAAATCCCTTATTTCTCCTCACCTGGGGCAACAAGATGTGCTAATGCCTGCAATTAACTAATACCATTAATGCACAGGGCCACAACACCTTTAAGCCTCCTGCCACCAGGCTCTTGGTCCCATACTCATCAGTGTCTATAGGAAGGTGAAGCTAAACCCAAGCTCAGGCTTTCCTAAAGCACCCTCCTGCTGCCAGGCCCCAAGTGAGGATCCCATTGGATTAACTGGAGTCCAGTTGATTGCTGCAGCTTCAATAGCTTGTTCCGACATCGATTGCCGTCATGTCACTGGGAGAAAAGGATTAATAATCGGGTGCTCAGCTTGGCTCAATACTGCTGATAGTGCCTGACAAAACGCCGTTAGGAGCACTCCCACCGGAACACTATCTATGTAGGAAAGCTGCAAGGAACATCATTCAGGGTTTTGTGGAATAATGATTAACTCCACATCCTCAGCCTCGAAAATCCAACAAATAGTTTCTATTATTTCCAGATAAATTCTCTCTCTTCCTCAGTTCATTCCTGTTGCACGCAAACCTTTCCATTGGAACCCACCAGGGAAGATGCATCTTTTCCTGTCTCTCCTTCCTCCTCGTGCCCCCCACAACCCCTTTATAATCCATCCCAGAGGAAACACACTTCTTTGTAACCCTCGCGTGACTCCTGACCCTCAGCTGAGTAAAACACATCCCTTCCAAGTCGCTGATGCTGCAGACAAGAAGCAGAGTCCCACCAGGTCCCTGCATTAGGAGTGCTACTGATGCTGTGCCTGGCCTTGGCCACGTCCCTTCTGCCTGCCCCCATGTCCCTGCCTGCTCATGCCTGTCGCAATGGAAGGGACAGCCTTGCACAGGGAGCCACGGAGCAGTGGTACATGCAGGGGGCTGCACTGCTCCTCCATCATTTCCAACCTCACTGTCATTGTAAGCACGCAGGGTTGAGGCTGAGCACACAACAGTAGAGATGGTTCCTCAGCCGTGGAGAGCAGGATTCAAGTCAGCATCGCACCTCCCAGTGTCCATGAGCCGGTGCTGAGCGCGGATCCGGTGACCTCCCTCCAAATAAAAGGAGGATGGGATTGGGGCAGTAAATCCCATCCCGGTGCACATCAGCCCGGCAGTAAATCGGAATCCTCTCCGTGCCCTCTTTATTATCACATTCACAGCATGAAGTTATGAGCTTCTTCACAGCTCCTGCTATAAAAATGTGATGGATGGCGGGGGAACCTCAGGGAGTTAATCTATTCTCCCATTAAATTTTACTTTAATTGGTCTTTGAGTCAATCAGAAAGTCACTAGACAGTGAATTAAGAAAAGAAAAAGGGGGGAAAAAAGGAACGAAACAGGGTGGGGGGAGCAAAAGGAGGTGCCTTTTTGCTCTTAGGATATTATAATGCTGCATTAGCCTTCGAGACGAAGGCAAGAGGCTTGCAGGCCACGCAGAGAGCCTTCTGCAGCGCTGGAGGTACCACTCCAGAGGAGGAGAGTGCAAACCAACCCTCCTCAGGACACACAGGGACCTCGATGAAATCGGCTCCTCAGCAACAACAAAGCAGCGGCGCAGCGGCCCCACGCCGGTGATGGGTATGCGAGAGGGAGGATGGAAACAGCATCACTAAATAACCAACATCAATAACACGCACATGGAGGTCGGGGAAGGGGGCAGCGCTCCTGATTTCGGGCATTACACAGCAGCAAAGCCCATCCCAATGACCTGCAGCACCCAGCGACGTCCCAGCATCATCCCTGTCCCCACATTGCATTGGCCCAGGCAGGAGTAAAGCGTACGGGGCAGGAAGGTGATTGTGTTAAAACCTTTACCAGGCTCCAGCTAAAGGTATTCCGGGTCCATTAATCATTTCCCAGGATTTCCCACCTTGTTAGAAGAACAAGAAGTCTGTATCAGCCTGCAGATGAGATTTCCGAACAGAAAGAGAGCAGCAAGGATAGAACCCGAGGAAAATGGCAGGAAAACCAAGGCTGCCCTGGGAAGTTTATGCCTGGAATATATGATGATCAGGTTTTATGGGAGCGAGCCCTGGGGATAGGCATTGTCTCTGCAAACAGCGGACTTGAGGGAGACGCTGAGGTTTGAGTAATGTGCTCAACCTTCACTTACGATAATCTATCTACACATACATGCAGACGTGTATATATATGCGCATACACACGTACATGCACACATAGGGCAGCAAGAGCGGGGAATGAGCACCCTGCTCTGCCTGCAGGACCCCTCGAGAAGTGAGCATCACCTTGCCCTGGGCTGGTACAAGGCACTGAAACCAGTAACCTAGGCAGGAAGGACCAAGTCCCAGCCACGGTGTGCCATGCATCTGAGGGCTCTTTGGGGCAGAGCTGGACCCACCTCCATGGTCAGGATTTGGGCTGGAGTGAAACGCTTCAGCCTGTGTGAGCCCGGAGGGCCCGACTCTGAAAGCTTCCCCTTTGCCCTGCCTCACAGATCCCTTCTGCATGCACCAGCTGTGTGCACTGCAAAGGTTTCCTGTACAGCCCTCAGCTCCTGGAGACCCTGAATAAGAATCCCCATAGAGCTGCATGATCTGAGGATGAATTCCACCACGCTCAGCTTCGTTTGCCTTGCAGAGGAAAGAAAAGCTTCAAACACAAGGCAAAAAGACAGCAAACAAAGCCAGACCCCACGTTTAGGCCAGTTTAGAATCAGGGGCAGAGCAATGGGGGCAGTGTGAGGAGCACCAGGGTGCCCGCATGACTCCAGCTGCCTGAAGCAACCTCATGCTCTGAAATCCACGAGGAAGAGGAGGAGGGAGAGGAAGGGGAAGGCTGATTCGGGCTCTCGCAAGAGCTGAGAGGCACAGGAAAGGATCGGCCCCATTTGTGCCGATCACACCTCTCCTCCCCAAAGGGAGGAGTCAGGGATGCTGCTGGCCCCATTCCCCCCAAAACACACCTGCACCATCCCAGCAGCACAGGCTCCCTGGCAGGATCCGTGCCTGACCCCGGGATGAACTCCGCATCCTCTCGGAGCAGAGGCAGCGATGGGTCCCTCGGGACGTGTGCGGATGGGTGGCGCGAGGGGGAGCGGGATGGAGGCAGGTCCTGCCTGATTATGAAAATCGGATCTCTGAAGCACCGTGCTGGAGGCTGCATTTGGACTGACAGCTCATGAAGAGATCATCTGACACCCTTAATGGGCCAACACGGGTTCAGCGGCTGCGTGCAATTAAATCATGTGTGCTGGTGTTGTGGCTGACACCAAGGAGGGGAGGGGGAAAGCCCAGATGTGCTGGAGAGGCTGTTAGGGACCACTCAGCATCCAGCCACCGCCTCTGGGGCACAGGCATCGTACACGCTCAGCCCATCGCATCCTCCACCCCTCCGTGCCTGCAAGTGGAATCAGAACCACAGAATCAGGGAATGGTTTGGGTTGGAGAGGATCTAAAGCTCATCCAGTTCCAGTTGGTTGCTCCAACCTAGAGCAACCCACTAGAGCAAGCTGTCCCTGCCCGTGGCAGGGGGTTGGAGCTGGATGAGCTTTAAGCTCCCTTCCAACACAAACCAGTCTGGGATTCTGTGATTCCACTCTGGCCATGGGGATGGGGACCACTGCAGCTGCAGGTGACTCCCCATGGCTCAGCAGGGACACCTCAGGCCACTGCACTTGTGCTTGGCCCATCCGTATGTGCAATGAACACCTCTGCCCCTTGGTCAAGCGCACCAACAAGCCCTAAGTGCTTCGTGCAGAGCCAAAGGGGTTAACACACCCCAGACCCCATCCTAAGCAAGAGGCAGGAGCAGCTCTCCACAATCCCCATCTCTTATGAAAGGCAGAGGCTGAACAAGCCCGCTCCCCTGCCCAGTGTGCCCCTTCCCCATCCCCTGCCAGCCTCGGGGCTCCGGGAGGTGATGAGCTCTGTCCATCAGCGCCGGAGCAGGAGCCTTCGGAGGGGCGTAATTCTGCCGGAGGAGAATGGACTTCCCAAGCACATGGACCTAAACTGCAGAGAAACAGAGCCCTAAATCTCCGGCTGCAGATTTACAGCATCCATTCTCTTTCTTTACTGCAAATACAATCCGGCAGTAATGGTCTAACACAGGAACACCATCACCAACCGGCTGATGGCTCACATAAAAGCAATGTCAACCAAAAACTATGAGTTTATAAAAGGGAACAAACCCTCAACAGTGACAAGAACATGAAACCCATTAACAATTTAAACACTCTCCATTTTTTATTCCCCACCTTGAAGCTATTACGGCTGATAGAAGGCTTCACAGCTGAGTTAACCACTTCAAGGGAGGGCTGCTCACACGCATAAAGAGTGTGCTGAGGCCACGAGGTGGGAGGTTACGTGGTTTAAAACCACCCAGGGCTCTGCTCCTGCAAGATGCTCAACCACCCTCCCCTCCGCATCGCTGCTCAGCACCCGGCAGGATTCATCCAGGTGCAATTTCCAAGGCTTTCGAAAGCCGCTTGGTAACCCCAAGGTACCCGGAGATTATTGCTATGGTTACAGGAGGGGGGACAACAACAGAATCGCAGGTGTGTTATAATTGTTGTGCTTTGTTTCTTTCCCAGAGATTTTCTTGCTGCTCTGGGTCTCTTTTGGCACCTTCTCATATTATGGAGCAAATATTTGTGGAAGCTGTTGTGGAGGCTGTGTGGGAGCTCAGCACAGAGCCAGCGCGGAGCGGGGACACATCACCTGCTCCTTAAATACAGGCAAAGCTCCAATCTCTTGGGGTGACATTTAAAGGCAGAGCTGACCCAGCACCCAGGCAGTAAATGCCCCTGCACAAGGGCTCGGTGCCTGGTGCAGCAAACCCGCTTCCGCCTCTCCATTGACCCTGAAAACACCCTTCTCCCTCTCTAACTATCAATTTTCTCCTGCTGCAAAACAGGGATAACACCAGTTAACCTCTACTGTAAAGTGCTTGATGAGCTCCAATGTAAGGCACTCTGCCCTAACAGGAAAATGACTGTAATTTTCCCCTATTATTAGAGGAACTAAGATGGGACTGATCCTCATCCAACCTGGTTTAGACTCTCTTAGAATCCCAGACTGGTTTTGGATTGGAAGGGAGCTTAAAGCTCATCCAATTCCAGCCCCCTGCCATGGGCAGGGACACCTTCCACTAGACCAGCTTGCTCCATTGGCCTTGAACACCTCAAGAGAAGTGTTTAAGCTCTTCCATGAGCTGTCCCAAGAGCAGGAACAGCTTTGGCTCCTCCTAAAAAAGCAGCAGCTCCGTTCAAGGTGCAATGGGTATTGCTGATCATTGATAAACCAGCTGATTGGGAAAGAGAGCAGTGCAGAGGGGAGGTGGCTCTGCTGCTCCCCGGATCCCACACAGATATCCCAGAGGCAGCTTTTCCGGGCTGCCTGTGGAATCTTGACCACCACACATCCTGAGTTGGAGGCCGTTGGGTATGACCTGTGCCCATAGACCCCACCGAGTCCCTGCAGCATCCCCATCCCCTCCCTTCCTTCCTTCCTGCCCTGGCCCCAGGGCAAACAGCGGGGCAAACAGTGGGACCACTGGGAACAGCTTGAAATCAGATCCTCATCCCCAAATGGAAGGAAGTGGCACTGGAGGCTCCTGCCATAAAGCTGGTCCCATCCTATTGAAACGCTGGCAGATGGGGCCATAAACGTTTCCTCCTCCCTTCGCTAACAGCCACCGAGGCTTCAGATTCATCTTTATCTTTATCTTGCTGTCAGGTTGTAAATGCCTCTCGCTCCATCTCTTGCAGCTGGGACACACCAGGCCAGTTCCCTTCCTCTTGAGGTTCATTTTAACCAACAACAGAGGGGAAACGAGAGGGGAAGGGTGAAATGAAAACGGGATCTGCAAGCCAAAAGGAAAGAAACCCACACCTGCTTCAGACATGGGCTCACGGAGCATCTCATGGGATGGCCATGGGATGGAAACAGCACCAGGAGAACCCATCAGCAGCGCTTGATGGGGCCAAAAATCAAACCCACACAGAGGACCAGGCACTCTCCATTAGTGTATCTAAATTACAGGCGACGTGGCAATGATTAATGTCCCCTCTTGTTTACCTGCACCAATACGGGTTAGATATTTACACGAACAGCACAAACATCTGCAGCTTCATTAGGCAAGATAAAAGTTAAGGACTATAAACTTTTATGCTTGGAGCCGTAAAGCAGAAAGGGTCAGAAGGGAATGTCTAAATATAGGCAAGTTATTCCATCACTGTTCATTGCAGGGTTTTCTGGTGACTCTCCAAAGCAGCCGGTGCTGGTCACTTGCAAGCATCAGCTCCTGGACAAGGCGGGCCATGAGCCTGATGCAAGCTGGCGTATCCCCCATCTCCACCGTCTTTGTTTGGCACATAAGGACCTCACAGAAGATGTGGGTTTGTTGTGTTCTGTGGCATTGAAACAGAAATCCACCTCTGTTTCGAAGACCTGATACTCCACAACTTTGTGCTGCAAAAGCCATGTTTAGGCTCTGTAACCAACGTTGTCTTTGAGCAGAATGGGGAGAATGGTCCCCTTTTGGACCTAGATTTTCTACTTGTCCGAATATTTGGGCAGGCAACTCCTACCACACCAGGTACTTTCTGGCTCACACCATTCAGGTCTGGACCAGAAAGGACATGGATAGCTCTGCAGGAGGAGCAGCTTACTCAGAAACCACTGGAGCTTGCCCATCCTTGTCTGCACCCGCGGTCATTCCTTGGCCTGATGCTTTCCTGCTCTTATTGAGCTCAGGCCATGGAACCCTGAGCTTGAATCCCGCAGTCTAATTCCCTACAAGCATTAATTTTCCACCCTATCCTCCTGCCATATGACCGACATGCCATAAACCCAGAACCCCATACAGCCATCCCTCCAAGCACTTGCAGATCACCGAGACTTGTCCAGGGTCATACATCAAAATGCAGCTCACCCTAAATACCCCATTTCCGCAGCCAGCACCAAACTAAACAGGAAAGGAAGCATGAGCAGCATCCGGATACATTCAGCCTCCACCACCCCATGAGAAGGAGAAGCCTGACAAGACGATGGTGCTTTTGATCCCTTGGTATTTGCAGCAAAGAGGTGATCCTCCAGCACAAAGCTGCAACAGGATGGGAGACACTGAGCTTCAAAGAACAAATCCTGGGCAAAGCAGTTAAAGCCCCCTAACTAACAATAGTAGTCACAGGCTGATGCTCATTAGGACAAGCAGACTCTTGTTCAAACAGTTTACCAAGCGTTGCTTCGTCCTGCCCAGGGGATGGATGTTCTGGACTGGTTTATTACACTGGATCCAAAGGACCTTTGCTTTTATGAACAGTGTGTTTTGGGGGTATCTTGGCTAAAGGGTGGAAGTTTTCTAAGGGGAAACAAGCTGAGAGCACTCCTCTGCTGAAGGCCTGACACAGGATGCTCCAGCTCAGCCCTGCATCTTGGCTCCTACCCGAATGAGCCACAGGGAAGCCAAAACTCTGAGAGTTCTGGTGAAGGCAAAGCTGCCACTTCAGCCACTTTTGCAAGGATAAAATGAAGTTTAAAGACCAAACAACTGTGTCTCACAAGAGGATATCGGTGGTTTAAGTCCCCTTATATCTGGCATTGGATGTGTCTCAGCTTCCTTTGGGCTTGGGGATGAAGCTTCTGCCAGAGAGCTCCCACTTCTTCCTCGGTCCATCAAAGGGTTTAATACTGAAGTTTCCCATACTGACTCCCTTTGGCACCAAATCTGTTGCAAAAAATGGCAGATTTATTTACATCCAGCCATTTCCCCCTATACTTTACACAAAGCTTTGGGTGTGCTCCTGCTGCAGCGCTGCTTGCGCAGGTTGCCCATCACGCGCATCGTCAGCCTGCACCAGATCGGCTCAGGCCACACGAGGACCATTAAATAAATACCTTTTCCCGTCGGATTCAGGAGCTCTGAACAGTTTTTCCCACCAAAAGCTGGAAAACAGAACAAACACCAACCTGTCTCTGCCTTGGAACCATGGAGGACTTTGCCTCCTTGAATGCTTAATAAAGATGGTTTTTAAAGGAAGAGTGTAAACAGGGAGGAATTACCATGAGAAAAGCCTGCTCTGGGCTTGTGTTTCCCAGGATTAACAGCAAGAGCCCGAGCTCTCCTTTTTCTAAGTCTTCTAATTCCACTAAACATCCGCTACCCCGAAAGGACTCCACAGAATCCCATAAAACATTATTTATCTGTGTGCGTTAGCTGCACGATACTGTAATTTCCAGAATAAATGCTGGGTGTAAATTGTTGTTTATGTTGGAGTCTGACTGTCTTTACGAGAAACAAAGTGAAAACTGAATCTTCACAGCTTTATTTCTTCCGCTGAAACCTCTTCTGCAGAAGGAGAAATGCCTGGTGGAGTGCCTTAATGGATGGCTGTAAAGATTGTTGGGTTAAAACAAAGTACAGGGAATCACCTTCATTCCCCCCTTTTACTGCCAAATCCTCAGCTGGTGTAAATTGGGGGAGCTCCAGTCACTTGGGTTCATCTGGCCCACGAGTGTCATTTAAATCACGCTAAATTAAAGCGAAAGAAGCGCCATTCGCATGGTTCTAATTAAAGGCCCATCAATGTTTCTATCACAAACCCTGGCTGGTTAAAACCTCTTCTTTCCACACCAGTGTCCAGCCCCAAGCCGCAGGCACAGTGACCTGAGCATCTTCAGCTATCTCCATCCCTGCAAGGGCTCTGAAGATGCTCTATGGTTCCTCACTCTGAAATGGGTACCGTATCCTATTCTCTTTGCAGGTAAGCATCATTGGAAGAGTCACGTCAGACTCCAGGAAGGACTTTGGTCCAGGGCCTGTCCTCACTGCTCAGCACACAACTGCTGTGGAGGACCAGTCCTGTGTCGCCTAAGGCCTGGACTGCCCTCATTTAACTTCTGATACCCAGATGAGATCAGTAAACATGCCTCCTCCTCTTGCCAGATGCAAGCATCTCCCTGGGGATGCCTTGCTCTGCCCCAAGGTCTCAGGGTCTTCACCCAAGCCTCTGTGTGACAGCCTGAAGTGAGGCAGGGGGGGTGAATCTGAGCCATCTATCAACCACAGGCATGGATAAGTTTGGGCTTCATCTTGACTTTCCTCTCTTGTGGATGCTTCATTTTAGCCCCCCCCTCCAGGTGAAAAGCGCTTTGCAGATACCACGGTGCAAATTCAGGTAGAATGGAACATAGTTGGGAAGACCCAATTTGGGATAGGAGCTTGGGAGATGTAGCTTTGGCAGTGATGGTGGCACTGTGGAGACTTCACTGCTCTCTCCCACCTGCTCTGGACTTGTGTGACCAGACTGGGAGTGCTTCTGGACTGGGCTACCTTGAACTTAGTGCTGAGGCACTGGCTGTCGCAGAGCTAATACAGGCAGGCAGCACTTGCAGTAAAGGAGACATGCCATGAGCCCAAAAAACACCAAATGGTGCAGAGCTCATCCTGCTCCCAGCTCCTACAACTTCCATCCATCAGCTTCCCCAGTGAAAACTGTTTTTTAATGATGTGTAGGGATGGGAGAAGAGGGCAGAGCCTCTGCCCCGAGCAACTCAAGCCATCCTTGGGCTGGGTGACCTCCAAGAGCTCCTGGGCTGCTCCACAGGAGAAAGTAAAGCCCAACATCTTCCGCACCACAGGACTCACATGCACGTGGGTATCACTCCTCTCTTTGTCCCTTCTCGGAGCCCCAGCAGGGTCAGGAGCCCCCCTCATCCCTGTCTCTGGGGTGCTGCCGAAATGGCCATCACGGCTCCATCACCACCACCAGCAGCAGCCGCAGCAGCAGAGCAGAGTTCAGGGAAACTTTTGATGAAGTGCTCTGGCAGCCCCATCATCGGGAAGCACGAAAGGTCAGGGAGTGGAAAAAATAATAAGAAAATATAACTGCTTTCTTATGAGGAAAATATTATGAGTTCTTCCCCTTTTTCAGCTTTTATGGAAGGAGATTCTGCCAGTTCCCTCCGAAAAAAAGAAGAAAAAGTAGTTTTAAAATGAGATTATGCACCTTCAGGGTGCCATTAGGAAGTTTTACTGTACTGAGATGACATGAAAGCTCTGGAATTAATATCCCTGAGATGCTTCAAACCTGCAATAGCAATTATTGTACTACGTGTCCCTGGATAAATAATAGGGCCATTCAGCTAATTAGCTTCAATGATTTCAGCTCCCTGTAAATTCTCTCTCGCTCGGCTATAAAAATAACACCAGCAAACTTCTGGTAACAGAAACTTCTTTGAGGGAGAAGGCAAAAACAAAAGGGGTTCCCCAGCTCCTAATTCATAACCGCTGTCGTGGCGGCGGCGTCATTCCAAGGACTGCAAATATTAATGGGCTATAAGAGCAAATAGAAAAGGAGAGCCGTTATTAATTGCCATTTACTGGTAATAAACCTCTCGCACCAATTCCTGCCCGCGCACATGTGCAACCCCATTAATTTCAATGGGGCTGCACGTGTTAATTGAGAGCAGAATGTAGTCCACTGGTTGGAATGAATGAATCAAGCGTGCAGGGTGCTTTGCATCCTTTAAACCACTCTTTCCTTTTTGGCTTAATTATTTTCCATCTTCACGTTCCTCTAGGTTTGACTTATGCAACAGCGGCTCCGTTCCCCACCGCGGCGGGATTTACTCAGGGTTTGCTCCTGCCATCATTCACTTGCCATGAGGTAAATTCACCACCATGAGACCATCACAGATATGAGTACCTCAGACGTTGCTTGGAAGTATTTGGTCCATGGTCTGATCTACACCAGCACCCCTTGATCACACTGGGGCTGCCCCATCACACCAATATCCACTGCTTTCTGGGGGTTTGGAGCAGTAAAACACCGCTTTGTCCAAAGGCAGCACTATCTGCACCTATGTGTAAGCCCTGATGCATCGAGCAAGGTAAAGTACTGGCAAATTCCCATCTAATTTCATGCACAGAGTTAAACACATCATTATTTCCTTTAGAGCCCGTCTGGTTCTGCCTGTAAAAAGGAATGCCGTGATAATGATGTGGTTTGGGGTTTTTTAAGGCTGAAATATGAAACAAGCTTTAAAAGCCAAGACTTCACAGGGATTATCCCACCTCCCTCCCAGATCCCAGGGGTCCATGAGGGGACATAGCCATTGCCGTGTTCCTAAGACCTTAACATCTACAATGGGATGAAAGTATTTGTGTTTCTGATTTGAAGGCAACCTGATTTCCAACCTTGCGGCTAACTAAGCAAAGCAAAGGCAAAGGGGATTTGAGGAAGATGGAGGGGAGGAATGAAAAGAAATCAAAGCATTCCCAGCAGCTTCCCAGACCATGTTTGTCTGTGATTTAAAAGCAGAAAATTCCCTTTATTCCTTTGAATGATCATATGCTCAAACCCCTCATAGTGGAACCCTCTGAATGCCCTAAGTCCTGAAGGAGCCGAGTGCTTCCCAGGATTAGGAAGACCCAGGAAAATCCAGGTGATGAGCAGTTACCAACAGAATACACCCCAAAAAGCTTGGCTACCCCATAGCCATAAAGCCCTAAAGCGTTTTCGGGCTTTACCTCCTGGAAAGCCCATGCTCCACACACCAGAGATATAAATATATCCCAGGACCTGGGATATAAACCCAAAGTGATTCCTGTGCATTGCAATTTGTCTCCGGCATCCCCCTGCGCCAGCGCGGCGGCACTTTCCATCTCAGCACTCGACATTATGGCCCTTGGTGGTAATATTAATACTGATGCTCTGATCATCCACCACACAATCCCTAAAGAACTGCCCCGGTGTTATTGGAACACTCTCAAATCCCGGGCTCCTTGCTCCCTGTGTTAGCTCTGCTAATCCATTCCCCTTGCGATGGGATGGACGGGCTCGGCTGATGAGGAATCCAGGCTCCTGCCTGGCCGCGGATGGGAAGTCATAACGTTGCTTTGGGAAATTTATTTTAGCCAATATTTCTCAATAAAACAAATGGTATAAATGAAATCAGGCTGACACTGCAATATTTCCTAAGTAGCTGCTGCCTCCCTGCAGCACTCAGGGACTGTCAGGCGGTTTTCCCTGAGGTTTTCCCTGTTTATTTGATGTCTTTTTGGGAAGCGGGATGATGTGGGAAGGTTGGGGCACGGCATTGTTCCACTCGAGGCAAACCTCCTCACACAAGCAGCAGGTTTTGCATGTTTCACCCGGACATATCTCCTGTTCGAGGCACAAGTGATGTCCTGACTAATATCACAGGGTACAAAGCAATTCAAAGCCAATCCCAGTAAGAGTTCATTTGTTGCCTTTGGAGGTCTGTAGAATCTGAAATTCCACTGGAAGATTCAAGCCTAGGTTCAGGTGGGTAAAATTGCCTTTCATTTTGAAGCCTGATATTGAGTTCTGGTCCCTGCAATGATGATCAGGAAGGATTTTTGCCTGGGTGATGCACATTGCTGATGTGATTTTTGCCTCTCCATTAGGTACATTGTAAAGGAATGGCTTAAAAAGTCAAGACAACTTCAGGGTCCCCTTGCTGAGCTGGGACCTGCCTGCAGGAACCAGCTGGTGGCTATAGCACAAGACAGGAGGAAGGATGTGTTTGCTCCTTTACCTTGCAGAGAGGCAAACAAAGCCCAGCGAGGCTGACGTCATGCTGATCAGGTCTACACTGAGCTTTGCTGGCCTAAGAGCATGGGATGCTCCACCACCACTTGGTCCCCTCCATGGGACAGGAGCATCCCCCAGGCTGCTGTGTAGCAGAGCTGATCTGTTCTTCTTCTCCCCATCTAAAAGGGAAATATCTGGAAAAGGGAACACAGAATCATAGATTCCCAGAATCCCAGACTGGTTTGGGTTGGAAAGGAGCTTAAGATCATCCAGTTCCAACCCCCTGCCATGGGCAGGGATGCCTTACACTACTCACCCATGTTGCTAGAGCTCATCACATCCAGACCACATTATCCCTCGCTACGAGGTCTCTGCTCCCTGCTCCAGGACCAGCCCATGGCCATCTCATCTCCAGCTACACCGAAGTACAAAACTCAAGGCATAAACCTGGAGGAGAAGTGCTGCGTGGCAGCTGTGTGCCCGGCAGCGTGAGGAACGAGCAGCCTGCGCATTGAAAAGCAAGGGCTGAAGAAACGTGACAAATTTAACCCCAGCTCCTCCAGGGTTTGGATTTGTCACTATTGGGGTTAAATTGCTTCCAAGGCATTGCATTATGTGTAAGCAGCTTTTCAAAAGAAGGCCAGGCTGCAATGCCTCACATTGACCCATTCACGTACCCATGGCCTTAATCTAAACTTTCCTGGATCTCATTCGATGAATAATTATACACACAGGAGGGCAGCTCATCAGCTGGCGTAAACTGGCTGAACTCCACCGAAGTAATTGGAGAGCAGGCCAGAATACTGTTTCCAGACATGGTATGATGCCACTGGGGTTGAGCAGGCAGGAGTCCGGGCTTTTATCACCGCTTTGGGATCAGCTCCGGTTCAACGGATTACGAGCCAGGACGCCCGTATGCTTTGCCAGCTCCGTGTGTGTCGCTTTTGAGCTTGCTTAATTCCGTTCACTTTAACTTTAGTCTCCCTTTATTTGAATGTGAAATAACAGTGCTGTCAGCTTGAAAAAGCAGCTGGGATTGTGGGATTAAAAGTCCAACTCTCTGAGCATCGCTGTGCACCGTGATTTATTCTCTGCTTTAAGACCCCCATGTGTGGCCGGTTCTGCTCACAGGCACCCTCCCAAAATCCACTTTCAGCCTCCGTTTCTTGGACTGAGCCACCAAAACCAGGGGGATGGACCAGATAACCCCAGACAGCACCTTCCTAGCACCCAGATGAAGCTCACAGTGCCCTTCACAAGAGCTTCACCCGGGTGAAACCTCAGCATTAGGTCCTGCATGGGGCAGCCAGCCTGGTGGCTGCAACACATCCTATGGATGTGAACAACATGCACATATGTGGAGAGGTCCTCATGGAGGGCTGGGGGGGAGCAGGGACAGGCTGTGTCTCCATCCCTCCTCTGCTCCACCTGGACTGGAAGATTTAGTCCTGCAGCCAGGAGGAGAGCGCATCGCAGACTGCTCATCTCACCAATCAATTTTTACGGCTAGAGAGGATAATAATGGTAATATCAGTATAAAAAAAACCCCGCAATGACCCATAACAGTAACATATTACAGCCCCTTTTAAATAACTGTGCTGGCTGCAGTTTCTTTGTTTCTCTGGCAGCAGACAAGCCGAGGCGCTGGGATGTGCTCCCAAACCGAGAAGGATGCTTTGGGATGGGGATGAGCGTCCCAGAGGCTATAGGAGAAGGGCTGGGAGGGAAGAGTGGGATAACAGAGGAGACTGCTCCCCCGCTCTAAGCAAAACCATCTCAACCTGGAAACATTTAGGCTGAGCTTTAATCCCATCCTTGGCTCCCCTGGCCCAGCAGAGCCGTCCTCTGCAGCGGATCCTCCTGATACCGAAGACACGATGTGCCCAAGCCCAGCTGTAAGGCAATGAAGCAGAATGCACAGCTTCATTTCCAGCACCCCCCAACCATATGCTGCATCAGGAAAACCTGAAGATCGAGCATTTTACTGTAACACTGGGCATGGAAAGAGAGCGCTTTTCCCCCGCGTTCCCAGACATTTACTGTGGTTTATTGGTACTGTAGGAAGCAAAGTTCTCGCCTGCCATATGCAAGAGAAAAAGTTAAACCACAAAACTCCGCACACCTTCATTCCCAAAAGGGGGGGGACCACAGGGCTTATTTTATGGCAGGATGTAGATACCTCACTGAAAGGAGCGATGAGGGAAGACTGAGCAGCTTTTCATTTCAGGCACTGGATAATAGGAGGAAGATCCACACAGGATTTGGGTTCGTTGGGATGTGGGGCAGAAAATTAAAGCCACTGCTATTTTCTTTGCATGGCACTACTTGCACGTGATTACCTATGCTCAGATCTCCACGAAAAACTCCTTAAAATCCCAGGCTTCATTTCCAAGTACAATAAAGCACCTTTATGCTTTCATGTTAAAGGACCTTATGGCTGCCCTCAATCTTAAGCACGTCATTAGCCTCAGAGTACCTGGTACCCAATGCTCCTGTACCTCCCGTGCAGCATCGCAGCTCCAGCCAAAGGGCTGTTTTCTTGCAGTCACTATTTCATACAGACACTCCAAATCTTTTTATATCTTTGTATCTTTAAAAGCCTTTTTTTCTCCTTTTCATTTAAAAACAGAACCAGACCCAGAGCTTTGCTATTTACTTCACCAGCACCGCTTCAGGTTTACTCTCGTGCAACAGCAACCAGCAAGAGCTGAGTCCAAACTTTGCAAAAGGGACTTCAAGGTGTGAGATGGGAATGTGACCAAACACACCCCAAATCACATCCACACACAGAGATGTGCCCGAGCTCCGACACTCTCTGCTCCTGGCTCCAAGCTCCCCCTCACAAACCCTGCTAATGCACTGATTTGACATGGATATTGTTTTAAACGATGTGACCCTCAAATTTGCACACACAATAAACCCTAATCTGCATCTGCAGGCTGTGCACTGCTGTGGGGACACCGAGGCATTCGCCTCATGCAATGCCCTGTACACACACACATACTGTTTGCAGAGCAAATCTGGAGCCTGTTCTCAACAGATAAACCCCGTCCCCTTCTTCCCACAAGCACCCCAAACACCAAGTACCAAGCCAGGTTGGAAGAGCTGCTTCGACAGCACCAATTGGAATGAACAGGAGGGGAGAAACATAAGAGACGGGATGTTAAAACAAGCCTAAATTGTGCTGCTTTCCATGGGCTTCTCTTCTCCAAGCGCTGTTTTGAATCCTGCCTCTTGTTCCTGGGTTTTCTCCACACCAAGCCCTAAGGCTGCTGAGTCTCTCTGTCTTCCGGAATATCTGCTTAATTTCCAAGTATTTCCCCAGAATATTTGGGCAGAACACAGCTCCCACATAACCACAGAGAATTCCTGCAAAAGGGGATTTCAACCTTGCTCAAACCCTCAACAAGCATCCCTGAGCATGAGCCCCTTCACAGCTGTGTCTTAGGATCCGACCCCCTTTCATCCCTCCATCCCTCCCTGACAGGGAAAAGGGGCACAGCCCCTCCAGCTTCCCCTTGCTCCAGGTGGATTCCTGGGATCAGTTTTATTTCCTAGCAAATAAGGAAGCTGGAGGGATGCATTAACGCAGAGGAGTGGGCGCTGCTTCGTGCTGTCACCTCCACTGAGTTCACCGATTCCCCATAAACCAGGGAATGCTGCTGGAATGGGACACGTTCTGGAGGCATTTCAATGATAAAGCAAACGGGGTGTCTGTGCTGGTATTAAATATAGAAGCAGCCCATTTAAACCCTGCTAATACCTCTGAGCACACCAAGAACCTGAAGCACAGGTACATGGTGACAAATGACTCCGTTTTGCACAGGAAGATCTTACTCCAAAATTCCCTTAGGATAGAATCTAAAAGTGTGGGGGGGAAAGTTCCTTTTCTTCATGTCTTTATCCTCAAATGATTTTATGTGAGAGGAAGGAAAAAAAAGCTTCATTTTAATCAAACCCAGAATATTTAAGCAGCTGAAATGGGTTTATTTTTCATGTTAAAAAGGGACATTTTGAAACCATGCCATGAAACCAAAAAAAATCCACCCAAAATGCCTTGATCACCAAATAAATTATTTAGTTCTTATAAAAACCCCGGCATGAAACGACAAACATTTTTGTCACTTTTGCACAGCCCTGATTACTGTGCATTATGCTTCCTAACAGCTTTCCCTAGCATCATCACTAATGGATTTTATAACATGCTTTATAACAGGTTATTAAGGAATATGGCCATAGCTGGTAATCGCTGTATAATATGAATAAAGCATTTAAGAAACGGCCCCTTCATTTAAACTGTTAACTGGGAAAACCGTCGCATTATAAATAACAGAAGTGAGAGGCATTTGCTGGGGAGAGCTTCCATCTCCAGCCCTCTGGAACCGGGGATTTGCGCATTTCTTCCTTTCTTCCTGCTTTTTATAAGAGTAAACCCCATTCATTCATCATTATTCTTCGAACCTCCTTTAGCCGCGGTGCCCACGAGAAGCGGATCCCCCGAGACTATTTTCTTTTATATGATGAGTCATTTATTTCATACAATGATACCATAAATCCTCCAAAAGTTCAAGCGCGCTGTGCATGGGCCATTGCCAAGGAGCCGTGTCATCTCCCGCCTGTGTTTACGGCCTCTCCTTCCCCACACCTCACTGTTTTGTCATCCCGTCACTGAATCATGGCAGGCTTGATCCTGCTCCCATTTAAGTCAATGGCAAAATTCCCATTGACGTCAATGTGACCAAGAAACGAGCTATCTGGGAGCGTGATGATATATGGATGTGGAGGTATATATCAAACCATGGCCCGATGTTGAGTATCTAACTAGTAATAAAGAATTACAGCCTGCTCTGATAGTAGGGGAATAGTAGGTGGGCTTGGGGAAGCGAGGAATAAAATTAACATCATAATTGGGCAGGTATTTATAAATCTGCATCCTGGAGGAGTTTTTAAATGTCCGTCGAAGAGAAAAAATACCGACTCCCCCAGCTAAGAGACGGGATTGATGTCATGTGGAGAGTCCTCCCGCATGCCGCATCCCGCATCCCACGCGTGCGTGTCAGTCCCGGCTCTGCAAGCAGGTGGCAGTGGCGACATTTCCCGACGAGGCTTCCCAGCTGGAAATGTCCAAAGCGAGGAGAGGAGGGGGGGAGAAGAACCCTCAGCCAGGAACAAACACACAAAAATAAATAACATCTCGAAACGTTAACTTCTTTCCCTCGATCAGATCATTGTTAACAGCTAATAAAATATCAGTCTGCAGGGACACGAGATATAACCAATACCCTAATAAAGAGAGTCAAAGAAAGGAAATTAGATCTGCTGGGTTTTTATACCGTTGGAATAAAGTGATGGATCTGAAGCTTTGGACAATCGTTGCCTAAAAAATTAAACGCAGAGCCTGTGTGTGCCAGCAGGTTGCTGCAGCGCCGAGAGCCGGGACGCGGCTCTGCCGCAGCTCCCGTTCCTCCCGCTCCAACTCTTGCTTAATGTCTTTAAAAAGGGCCCATTAGCCAATGCCACATGTAAAATGATTCATGGGTGGAAAGGCAGATGAAAAAGTATGACGGTCTCTGCTCCTCTATTGCAATGTAATTAATATCAATTGAATTAATCATTGTGAGTTAAGTGAAATGTTATTAAAGAATGCACAGGCGCAAACAGCCCGGCGTCCCCCTGCAGACAAAATGTAACGTTTCCAATATTTGCCTGCAGCTGACAACCATAAATCCTCTTAAATTTACCTTCCAAGGTCAGCGGGTGCGGGAGATGCATGTATATGATTTTCCAGTTTACCTGCTAAGCAGAGAGAGGGGTCAGTAAATTATATTCCCAATTCAGCCTAATTGAATAGACTAGTGGACGTCAGACTCGAAACTGGAGGGAGCATGAGGACATACTTGACAACACAGATCCGTCACCCAAGACAAGGAGAGACAGGTAAATGGACTGACAGAGGGGAAGGATATACCACACGTATAATAACCAGCGTGTGATGAGCAGAACAAGTGTTAAAGGAAGAATAACAGAGCCACCTCCACTATCTGCAAAGCAACTTCACTCATTGTTTTAATTAGTGGAACCTGCAGCTGACAAGGGAGGGCAAGATTGAAGAGTCGCTGGAAGCTCATTACATCTTCTCATCCTGGAATGGGTGGCAAGAGGCAATGTTTTTAAGCAAATCCAGTTGTGTTTCTCTGGAGCAGGACAACTTCCAGGATTTGCCAAATGGGCACAGAATGACAGGTTGATGGCTTTGAGAAAAATGGCTTCCCACTGCAGATCTGTTCGAGCAGCCAAAGCAGCAACCCAGGGATTACACAGTGTTTGCTCTTGGATGGGGCTTTTATGCAGAGGTTTCGAGGTTCTTTATATGAGAACGCTTAATGGCATTAATCCCGTTTCACAGAGAGAAAGCGAGGCAAAGTCATTTGCTCAAAATTACTCAGTTGAGACCAAGAACCAATTGCTCTGACGACTGCTCCCAAGCCTGAACCGAAAGGGATGAGCGGAGAGGATCAAGCAGATGAAGTACAGCAAAACATGGGCTGATGAGTGAGGAGGGGAGACGAGGTATTCATGGGAGGCCTCCAAGTTGGGTCTCTTCTCAAGTCTGATCCAACGAGACCAAAATCGCTGTGGAAATAGAACAAATAGACTTGTCTTTTTAGAAGAGGGGCCAGGAAAAGTTGGGTGAGTCTTCAAAGACAATCCAGTTTTCCACAGCAGAGGCTCTGGAGTTGGGAATTCGTTCCTTACATTTAGCAGCTCCTGCCAGAGCACATCCAAACACGGCAGAAATGTTAACAAGTTACTCCTGGGAAAAGGAAGAGTAGGAAGAGGAACGTTGGACGTTGTCATGCAGTGTAATCAATGAGCAAAACACGTTCCACTCGTCTCGAACTCACCAGCAGAGTTCAAACAGAAACCTGAAATCTTGACTAGTAATCTAATTTCAAGCCACGAGAAAATGCATCTGCTCGCAGAGCTCCACAGCTCACTGTGACGGGAGCCCATCAGCTTCTTGTCTTTCATTGTGTCTTTAACAGTAGGGTCCAAACATTTTCAACAGTGTTTTGGTGAACAACTGATTAAGCCGCTCAACATTCCTGTGCCCTTTCCAAAATAGCATGGTTTCCAACAAATGCTGGAGGCTCTTGGAGACAATCTTGAATGGACACCAATGGTTTCCCTATCTGACAGTCCACATCATTTTAAGTATCAAGACCAGAAGATCAGGAAACTGTTGATGGGGTTAAACAGGACATTCCGGTGCTTGCAGGGAACAGGGATGGAAGAATTCATTCTGAAGACAAGCTGCAAAGTACCCTTAAATCCAAACACCACAGGAAAGGTCTCCTTGGCTAGCTGTGGATCAAGTTAAAATGGTGACACCACCACAGCACTCTTTGTGACCCTTCATCAGTGGAAGCTCAAAGGCTGCACTGTTGAAGAAAGCTCTATCCTCACCACCAGATCTCACCTTCTGGTGCTGGTGAAGAGTCTTGTCCACTACATATGGCAATTCTTCCCCCTGGCTGAGAGCAGACCTGGGACTGGCCTTTTCCTTCCTATTGTCGCTCTCAAGAAGCTCCCCAGGCACCTCAGGAGGATGAGCAGCATCATTCACTTCATCATCACTTGGCATCATCACCACTTGGCTCTCACCACCTTCAGAGTCCTAACCCATGAAGTTACAAGGCTCTCTAAGGAGCTTGGCCATCGTTTAAGCAATGGTCTGGCAGCTATGGATGAAGAGGAAGTTGGAAACCAACACTTCTCAGGCTCTCAGAGGACAAAAAGCCTGAGTATTAAGACAACCTTCCCTTTCTAGTCCATGTCCACTTCCAGTGTCCTGTTTTGAGGTACCATGACATAAGAGAGGGTCGATATTAAACGTGCAATGTGGGGTACAACCATTATAGCTCACTTACAAAGTGGAATAGGAAGCAGGGAATGTCTCACGGTTAAAACTGCACTACTAGAAGAGCAGGGAACCGTGGCCACCCCAATGGATGCGAGTCTGAAGTTCCAGCTCTTCATAACCTGGAGCATTGCTCGGGACCTCCTTCTGGCTTTGGATTCTGCACATGACATGGAAAATGAAGGGACAGGAATGATCAAATTCACACAGTATTATGGACAATTTTCATTTCCATAGTGCTTTGGAAGGACATCTGAAGAGTCCATAAGGTACCACAGGAATAAACATAAGGCACTAGAGGAGACCAAGCATTACTATTACCACTCTGGGACTTTCTTCTGTGTAATTCCAGGGCAGTCACTCATTCAATTTTAATCATAACTAATGCAATGCCTTTTACAAGAAGAGGTTGTGCTATATTCTAATCTGTTTTGTAATTAAGCATAAATTGTAAAGAATCAATTGCATACAGTGAGGAACTCTCAGTTTACCCAGTGCCTCTGCTGCCAAAGGGTGGCCCTGTGCAATTAACTGACTTCAAAAGACCTGGCTAAAGGATGGAAAACGCTCCCAGCCTCTGGCACGCGGTCTTATCTGGAAAACAATGTAAGGAATAAAGCAGCAATGCCATAAAGATAAGGTGGAGAGGCAGGAGGGTGTTTTTTTTTAAGGAAATGCTTAAGAATAGAGAAACAGAATGGTTTGATTTAGAACTGAGCAGGAAAAGGAGGATTTGAGCCTTAAGAGGAAAATCTTATGAGGTGTTTGGTAAAGCCACTGTCAGAACTTGAGCCTTATCTTTAGCTTTCATTTGGAGCATCTTCCAGTTCCTCCAGCTAACACCTTTCCCACTGGCCAGAGCCAGGATGGACCCAATCCTGCACATCCTGGTGGGAACGGTCCGCTCCATCATCCAGTTTGA
Source organism: Bolborhynchus lineola (assembly GCA_025448015.1). Classification (NCBI taxonomy): domain Eukaryota; kingdom Metazoa; phylum Chordata; class Aves; order Psittaciformes; family Psittacidae; genus Bolborhynchus; species Bolborhynchus lineola. Next base: position 55,763 of record JAOEHX010050561.1, on the reverse strand, counting down.
AGTGCCAGGACTATCCAGGCCGGCCTCTGGTGGGAGGTATCCCAGCAATGTGCTTTGTCCCATTTGGATGAAGTAGTAAAAGAAGCACAACGAGCCCCACAGGTCCAACTCTCTTCTCTATCCAAGGGAACATAATTTAGCCTGAGAACTTGAAGTGGGGAGAAGCTGAGCTGGGTCTCGTTGCCATTTTGGTCATTTAAACTGCACTTTATTAGGGATCATTTTAAAATAGAAACCTTTGGAAGCAGAGCCAGGATGTTAAATGTCCGGAACAGCCTCGCTGTGGGAGCTTGGATGGCTGCAGAGATCGCTGCTGTGTGCCAAACCTGGCTGCGGGCACTGGGATGGCTTCAGCATCTCCACCCCGCAGGATGAGCCCTGGCTCCAGCTCCACCACCTGCCTCCACTCGAGGTCCTTCCTCACTGTCAGCAGAGGGCAATGAAGGCCATGCAGAGAACCCCACAGCAGCACCAGCACTGGGCCAGAAAGCAGGATTGCTTCCACCCTAATCACAAGCTGAGCAGCCCCCGGATCCGTCTCCTTCCCCATCGGACAACACAGCGTTTTTGCTTCTGTTTACACAGAGCAAAGTCTCTACCCATAGAAACACTTCCCTTGCAACAAGCATTCCCTTCCCAAACGCAAGCCTTCTCAAACTCCCCCCGCCTTGGTGCTGGCCCTGAGGTCAGAATCCATCCCAATCCATCCCACTGTCTATTCATCAGTGCGGAGTCCGGGGAGACTTCGTTTTCTTTCTTTCTTTGGAAAGCCAAGATGAACCCTGCGAGTGCTTCCGAGCCTCACAGCCTCCCGGAGCCTCTATGCAAATACAGTTGCTAAGGAGAAAACATTGCTCTCCCCATGTCCTCCTAAAAGCACTAATTAAACCCGAGCCCGCTCGCTGTCGCAGGGTACCAAAACGACGCGAGGCAGTGAACTCCATGCGGGCGGCCATCAGCATCGGGAACAGGCTGGAATGATTTGGTTTTGACCGCCAGATGACCTCGAGGGCTGCCCGGCCTGATGGACAGTCGGACCATTAGTCCTTTTAACACACATTCTTTGCTGGAAACACAGACATCACTGCGCTGCTTTGCAGAGAGCACCATCTAAACCAGCCATGACCCTGCCCGCTGGGTTATGGGCCCTAAGGCGAGGGGGAATTCATCGGGGAAAGGAAGGCGACAGCTCGCCTTTCACAAAGAGCCCTCGGAACCCTCCGCATCCCCCCCAAAGCCTGAGAAAACCAGCGCCGGGAAAGGAGGGTCTGGAGCTCTGCATTCCCGGCCCCACACCCCGCAACAAAAGCGAAGAGCCAAATCTCTCTTTGTGTTTCCCAGTGCTGGGGTAGGGGAGGAATTGTTTTTCCTAATCCAAATAAACACTAAACATCCCTCCCGGTACCGCTTGGGAAGAGCCGCGCTGCTCCGTGCTCCCTTAGCAGAGCACGTGAACTCCCGACTCCTTTTCTTTGCCCCCCTCTCTTCTGCCCAGGCATAATTTTTTGGTCTTATTATTCCAAGGAAAATGAGGCAAGAGCGCACGAGCCCTGCTGGTAATAGAGCAGAACAACCTATTAATCCAGAGCAAAATTAAGCAGCACAAAGGTTAGGGAAATGAGAGGCTTGCTGTTTTTTAACCTCATAACCGAGGCCTGAGACCAATGCCTCCAGATGATGAGAGTTTTCTTTCTACTGCCTTTAATGAGGTTTGGAGCAGGAGATCTGGGTGCAGTCTGTCCATATCCAAAGGCGTTTTGCCACAACAGAAGCAGAATGTCTGCAATATCTGCATCTTGATGTCACATCGCTGCAAGGCTGAGAGCAAAGCATCAGTGACTGCAACCTGCCTCAGTTTCCCCCACTGGAAAATGAGGATAACAGCGAATCCTCCTGCATCAGGTGCATCACAAAGCACATCTATGAAGTGCTCCAAGACTAGCAGATGGAAGAGAATAAACCCCACATATTGCTACAAGCGCACTGGCATTGTACACATTGACTTTGCCTGAAACAGCAGCTTAAAAGACACTGAATTCTGCTGGCAAAACGACTGCAACCCAAAGCATGGAAGGGACAGTGTGGAGATGGAGGGGGATTTTCTGCCCCTGCCCTAAAAAGATGATTCACTCCACGTAAAACCACAATGAGTAAATAACTACAGATGCCAAACCCACAACACGGGGCGGGGGGGGCAATGAAAAGAAAGCTTTTCATCTCGTCTGCAGTGCCTGCAGCAGACAGAGCCTGGCCTGTCCCGAGCCCATTTCAATCCCCCTCTTGGGACGACTGACAAGCCATGCTGAGCTAAATGAGGAAACATCTGTTTGACTCTCCAAAGCGGTGGCACTGAGTGCCGAAGCCTGGAGCCGGGATCCTGAATTCCCAGCCTCTCCATTGGGAACAGCCCAGCCAGGGCAGAGGCAGCAGCGGTGGGGCTGAAGCCTCCATTCTGCCTCATGGCTCCAGGTCTAAGCTCAGAAAGGAGGTGGCAGCAGCAACGCAAGCACTCGGCCTATTTTCCCCATGCTAAGAGAGAAACTGAACTGCTGAGCCCTATTTCCCCACTTGGCAAAGAGCAAGGATGCAGAGAGCATTATAACCCCCCTTAAGAGGAGGCAGAGAGAAACTCGGCCTCTTTGCAGCCTGCTCTATATCCAGGGAAACCTTCCAGGGGCCTTTAATTATTATTCCTAAGCTGCTTCCCACAGCCCCTGACACTGTGCAGGCTGTAGGCTGTTTGTTTTCTCTAGCACGGTGGCTGTACAGTAGAGTGTTGCTGACCCCTGCGCTCCAGCAAGAAGTGTGTCTAATGCTCCTACAAGGTAACCTTTTCACTGGAGTTCTCTTGGGTGACCCCAGAGTCCCATCTGTCCGAAGACTAACTCCTACGGCATGTGGAAAATGCAGCTGGCCTGGCTCCAGAATGCCTCCTGCAAGACCGACCCATCTGCATCTTCTCTGCTTTATCCAAGTTTGCAGTATGGTGAATTTCCTCCCTTCTCCCTCTGTTCAAGCTCAGAATTTAACTCTTTCCACGCAGACAGAGGGTCTGAGCAAAAGGAAGTGGGAATTAGGAGCAAGTTTAAACACACAACCTCATCTCATCATTGTAAGGGCGTCGGACTGGAGGAGCTTTGAAGGTCCCTTCCATCTCAAACCATTCTGTGATTCCATGAAATCCACAGCAACTCAAACTAAACTATCCTCTGAAGCTACTTTGTAGGGGTGAAGACAATAACCCAGCCCTCAATCCCCTCCCTTCCCCAAGGAGGGTTTATCTGTCCCATCTCATCCCCAGCCCCTGCTCAGCAGTTGGAAGAGCAGACGCTGCTCTGGTGACAATAAGATGCTGCTGGCATCACTTTAGGGACAAGCTAAGGATGGCCAATGGCACTGATTACTGGCAAACTACAGCCAAGAGGGGTTTCAGGCAAACAATCAGCTGGGTGAAGGCTGTGCTGCATTCCCACTGTGCTGGAAACATCAGCGAGCCTTGATTCTTTGGGGAGCCCTCTTAATAGTGAATCAGTGGCTGAAGATGTCCAGAGCACGACCAGAGGGATGCTTGAGCCCAGGAGTGTGTTGATTTTCACCACCAGCCTCTGGATGGGTTTCTACATGTTCCAGCAATCAGTCAAATATCTGCAGTGGCAGTGAACTGCAGAGGAATCCCCAATGTCAAGGTGGGAATTGATGGGCACAAACCAGTGGCACTCAGTGACCGGCCTCCCATTTCAAACTGCCTTTGCATAAAGGAGGGAAACAGCAAAATGAAGCAACCCCCGTCCTACAGTTTGGGGATTTCCCTCCTTTTTGCCCAGGAAACCCTGGATAGGCCAAGGAACAAGGGTTGACATTGAGGTACGTCTGCCCACACTTGTGAAATTCCTGGGTTTCTGCTTCATTTAGATGAGTAACATCTACAAACAAACACCGGCACCGATCGCTGGTACCCCCAAAGCTCTCCTTGCATCATAAGGTGCTGCAGTTGGCTCCTCCACACCTGGGAGGGTCAGAAACCCTCTTTATTGATTTGAAGAGGCCCAGAACTGCACTTCATGACAAAGGTGCAGAATCCAACTCCAAACTACCTGGGAGTGAGGCTCCGACCCCCCCGAGCAGCTTAGAGAAATCTCAACTTCCATTAACAAATTACAACTGAGCTTTGGTTCCCGCAGGCTAAAGCACATAATAACCCACGAATTAACTTCAATGTATTCACAGGATTAACCAAGGGCTGATAATTAAAAGAATCCTGATAAAGACTCTGCCAAAAAGGAATTAATAAGAGAACTCTGTAACGTTAGAGGGGTGGTTTTGCTACTCCAGCTCACGGGCTTAAACCCATCTCTTCCGCTCGCCGAAACCCTGGCACGTAAGTGATGTAAAAACTTGAGGAAGGGCAGCCAGAGTGGCTGGGTTACAAAAGCAGAGCTTTTCTATCCCGATTAGGCTCTGACACTTGAATCCAAGGCAGCTGCTCTGCGTCGCTCGGCCTCATTCCTTCCCCCCCCCCCCGCCTTTTCCCAACAGCCCATCGCTCGCTCCCTCTTTGTCCTTTATTCTTTAACTCCGAGTTTCTGCAATCAGGAAAAGGAATGGCAGCCATTAGAAACACTAGTTAGGGACTTAGTCCAAAATCAATTTTAATTAAAAACACACCGCTTTAGTGTTGAACATGGTCATTTTCAGCATTGCTGGTGGCTACAAGAGCTGTGCAGCCTGCCCACCATTGATATGCAGAGGACTTTCCACCAGGAACAACCCTTGTTATGAATGGGGGGGTGGAAGCTGGATGTGAAGTCCTGGGAACCCTCCTATGGCTCTCAGCTGTCTCTAAACAGGGTGAGGGTCGTGGTGCCTAATTCAGGGTGCATTCCATGCTGGGGAGGGGGATATGTGGGTGAGAAGGGGCCGGGGAGGTGAGTGTGGGGGTAAATAAACTGCAAAGAGGAGCTCCGTGGTTTTATGAGAGCCGCTGTGACCCAGAGTCAGTTGGTCACATGCAGCCGGTGCCCATTACCAAATCAATAAGCATTAAATCAACCTCATTTTCTACTATTTAAATTAACTATAACTGTTTTAATTGCAGATTCATAGCCTGCAAACTGCTTATTACGCTTTACATTATAGCTGAGATTTGCTTGCACGTTACAGACCATTGAGAGCACTCTACAAACCCAGCCCTGCTGAAACCTTCCTCCCCCCAGCCTTTGGCGTACAAGAAGAGACCCATTAAAACCAGGGGAAGCAAGGAAAGGGAAGAAGGGCTGGGAATACACAGCGTGGGAGCTCAGCACAGGGTAATGGTGACCACAGACCGCAGCAGGAGGCAAGACATTAAGAGCTTGGTCTTGCTCCCATGGAAGATGCTGCTGTGTTTGGTCCCTGCTGGGGTCCCAATGTAGGGGCTGTGGGTGGAAACTGGGTGTTATAAGAGAGCCAAATTGTGTGGGGCATCTCTTGGGGCTGGGAATAGAGTCCCTTAGCACTTGGATGAGGTTATGGAGTTATAAATCCTAAAGGAGAGCCTGGGTGTAAAACAGCAGTGATCTTCAGCTGGGCAAGGTAGATAGAGGGTATAAGAGACACCCCAAAGGGCAAAATCAGGCCGAGGACATGGGTGAGCCTGGGGTGCCCTCGAGCTGGGGCTTCCCACCAAAGCTAAACTCTTGAAGGCAGGAACTAAGTCCCTGGGAAAGCAGGGGCAGGGCAGGACGGAGCCCACTGGCGCTGCAGGGCTTGGGGCATCACTGCACAAAGGTGCCCTTGCTCAGGCCTTCACTGCATTCCTTCCTAATGCCTTCCTAATTTCCACACGTTTGATTAAAAATAAAATACAACGAAATAGAATAACCCCATCCCATGGTTAAGGCTCTTTAACCAATCCTGGACAGTCTTCCTCTTTCCTAGCGAGTGCACGCCCTGGCTCTGGCCCTGGCCATCATTCTGGCATGTTGCCTCTGTTGCTCTTGTCTCCTTCCCATCCTGCCTCTGAGACAAGGAATAGGCTGTAGGTAAATGGGAGTTTGTTAATTTTTTATGGATGTCAGTCTCTTGACATCAGTGCTAGATGGACTGGTCCCTGGGTCAGTGGCAATGACCCCAGCAGCACTAAAACATGCACAGAGTAAACACTCAAGGGTGGGCAGCAGGGGGGTTATCCTACAGGGGGTTTGCTCCATGCTGGCTGCAGCCTCCCCCTCGCTCAGGGCTATGGGTGGACGGGCTCAGCCCCAGAGGCAGAGTCCCTCTGGCTCTTGGGCAGCGAGGGAGCCCTCCAAGCAACACTGTAGGGCTTTAAGAGCGATGAGTTCTACCTGATGGACTTGGCACTGCTGATGAGAAGCCACGTTCCCTGCAGCGGAGGTTTACACGTGCCTTTCTTCGCTATCTTTTACAATGAGGGTGGTATAACACTGGCACAGGCTGCCCAGAGAGGTGGGAGATGTTCCATCGCTGGAAATATTCAAGGTCAGGATGGATGGGGCTTGGAGCAACTTGGTGTAGTTTGAAGACATCCCTACTCATTGCAGGGAGGTTGCACCTTTAAAGCTTCCTTCCAACCCAAACTGTTCTATGATTCTATGAGTGCTTCCACCTAACGCTGTGGGCACTCTTGAATCGAGCAGCCTCCAGTACTGCCACAAGCATCATCCAACCTCCCATCAAACCAAAGGAAACACCATCATGTGAGAGGACATGGGCAGCACAAGGAAAAAGGTATCTGTGGATGCTATCAAAAGAGGAGATCAAGGAGCAGAAAGGCATATCCAGCCTCATCCCCTTCCCCAGTGACCAGGGTGCACGTAGTAGTACACACAGCTCCAGGATCTTCAATTCACCATCTCCCAACGCACCTTCCCAGCATCTCCATCCTCCTCCCCTGTGCACCAGCACAACTGCAGACCACAAAGCTCCTGGGCTGAACCCGCAGCTCTCTAACAAGGTTTTCTCAGCATCACCAGATCTGTCTCCTTGGGTTTTGGCCAGGCCAGCGCAGGCAGAGAGCAATCAAAGGCTGCCCTTCATGGAGAGGGCTCGTTCCAGGCTCTTGCTCCAATCTCTTGGGTCTGCAGGAGAAATTCAATTCTGGGCTCCCAGATTTTCTCTCTGCACAGCTGGCTCGGTAACAGGAATTCTGCATGCACGCTGGGTATGAGCCGGGACTACTTTAACATCTAATTTGAGCACAGCAAGAATTAGCTCATCCATAAATGACAGCAGGCCTGCAGCTCCTCTGTCCTCTCCAATGCCCAAAGCACAGATTAGTGATAAAAATATCTGATTTTCTAGATGCTATACTTGATAATAAGCTAGTGAATTCCCCTGGATGGATTTCTTAAACAGCCCCTTTTATTCAACAACCTGCCCCCCCCCAAGAACTGTAGTTTCCAAGGCTACGCCAGTGGACAGCCCCCCCATCTGTCCCCCTAGACCCCAAGGTACAGCTCCAGAGGGACAGTTAATAGCAAGGATTAGTGAGGTAACCAATATCATGACTCCCTCCTGTGTATTTCCTCTGTCTCCATTACTGCCCAGAGCGGTGCTGGAGCCGTCTGAGCACTTTGCAGTCGTTAACATCCCCAGGGCACGAGGGGCCATCATCCCCATCCTACCCAGAGCCGAGCTGCGGCTCCACTTCCCAAGAACCTCTAAGGAACATTCCAGGGACAGACCTGCCTGCTTGCTGGCCCCGTTAGTCCATTGCCCCCGGCTCCCTCCCCAACCTCCCCTTCCTCAGGAGTGGAAGAAAAAGATATTAAAAGAAACATGCTAAATAAGTAAATAATTACAAGCAGACGTGGAAGCCAAGGAGACACCAAAATGTGCCAATACTGCTCTGTGGAAGAGGTTCCTCTCCAGTGAAGAGCACAGAGAAGACCCCATAAGCAGCCTCCAGCAAAAGCCCCTCATCACCCATCACCCAACCGTGCTCAAACCCCATCCTCAAGCTTTGGTTCAAGGATCAGGCATCCAACAATGCTGGGCTGCACCCCAGGCTCACTGGGAACACCCAGAAAGGGCTGTGGGGACACAGGATGGGCACAGCGGGGAGTCCAGCTCTTGGGGAGGTCAGGAAATGCCCAGCACACCACATTGCCTGAGCAACGGTGAATAACACAGAGGAGCCCAGAGGAAGCAGAGAAAAATGAGGGGATGCCCAGGGCTCTTAATAGGGAGGCAAAGGTCCCAGCCCAGGTAGGAGAAAATGTGCAATAAAATCGGCTGATTTGGCTTAACAGGTAATTACAGAGTTAATAAAACCGGGCTCCTTGACACAGTAGGTCCTAACGACGCAGCCCGTGTCACGGGCACTAAGTGACTTCTTCCTTTGCTGGCCATTGATCCAGCAGACAGCCACAGCTCCGCGCTGGATCGATGCTGCCGTGGCGGGCGGGCAGTGGGGCTGCGTGCTCACGAGCCGCAGGACACTGCGCATGAAGAAGTTTACTGCTCGTGCACTGTGACCTGTTTGGAAATGAAACATCTGCCGTTTCCGTCTCCTGCTTTTCATACAGAGATTAATCCGTGCTATGAACTATTTGCTAGAAAGAGCCATTTTCTTTAAAGGAGGAAAAAAAAAAAGGCAAAGGGATGCAGCAGCATCTCAGCTTTGTAAAGTTCTGGAGTTTGAACAGAAAACACCACCAAAACTCATACAATGACCGCTAAGGGTTGAAGACTCCAAACTGAGATCATCTCTTTCCATCTGACTCATTCGACAACCAAAGTTTTTCATAAACCTGATTTTATTTGCTACAGAGACTCTTTTTATGTCAAGATGTTCACTGCAGAGACCTGCCCAGGAGCTCCAGCACGCACAACACACGAGCCTCAGGTGCCTGAATGTAAAAGGAGGTTGGCCACCATGGGATCCTATGAGATCCAAGCCTGATGGCCATGGCCCCTGCGCCAAGCCAAGGCACTTACTTCACCTTCCCTGTAATAGAATCATAGATTCAAAGAATGGTTTGTATTGGAAGGGACCTTAAAGCCCATCCAGTCCCAAGCCCTGCCAGGGACAGGGACACCTTCCAATGGAGCAGGGTGATCCAAGCCCCTGTGTCCAACCTGGCCTTGAGCACTGCCAGGGATGGGGCAGCCACAGCTTCTCTGGGCACCCTGTGCCAGTGCCTCAGCATCCTCACAGGGAAGAGCTTCTGCCCAAGAGCTCATCTCAGCCTCCCCTCTGTCAGCCACAGCATTGCATAGAAACTGTAAGAGATTAATTCCTGTCAAACAATCTCTGCTTAATTTGCCTGAAACTGGCCAATAGGTTGGAAAAGAAGGACTGAAAGTGGTCTGGGCAGGGTGACAATAAACCCAGAGAAGAAAACAGGAAGCAAAGGGTGCAGTGAGCACTGCTGCTGGTTTGCTCTCCCCAGGTATAAATGCCTGCAGGGCAAGAAGCACAAGGAAACCAAGGTCACGGAGTCAGCCCCGATGGGGACAGGAATGTCACTGCAGCTCAGTGCCTCAGTGCTCACCTGTGGCTCGGAGCCCTTGCAGTTGGTAGAAACTGCCAAAACAAAGGCACAGAGCTGGATTAATATTTAACAGTGCCGCCCGGGCATCTTTAAACATTACACATGAGATATTTACAGCTTGCTTTAGAGTCACTCCAGCTCCACAAAGTTTCCACCAAACCAGTCACCCGTGCTCTGCCTAAGTGCGTTCCTGGGGAAGAAAGCGATCCATCAGGAGCTGGAATTCAGCCTGATCTCGCATGAGCAGCTCAAACCTGATGGATCGGAAGCACGGTCTGCTGGGGCCAGCACCAGACTGGAACTGGGCTGACTGGGCTCGAACATCTGCCCATCTGCCACTGCGTCCCCAACAGCCCCGGGCACAGCACTGAGGCTCCGACGTGCCTCTGCCCCCCCGACCGTCATGTGAGGCATGGCTGGGATGTAAAGAAAGATGCTGAAATAAAGAGAGAGGGGCTTGGAAGGTCCCTACAACTGCACAGCGTATTGGGCAATAAGCTGGAAGTATACCCATTGCATGGGGGGTTGGTGGGGAAGAGGTCTCCAAACCCATCTGATTCACTCTCAACACTTATCAGGTAAATCCCTTTCATTGTGCAGAGCTGGATCAGTCTCACAAAGCATCTTTGGCAAAACCAGGGAGCCCTGCTTTAAGGAAAGAGCTGCCCTTGCTCCCAACAGGGTACCTGTACCAGTGCTCACGTAAGGCAAGACCCAGTCATTGCTTCGGCACTGCTGCTTTTAAGGCATCCACAGTGGTTCCTCTGCTGGGATTGCACTAGCTCTGGGAATTGGGTTTGCAAACTTAGGTCTCACAAGCCTAAAAGGAGCCATCCTCAAAGATGGGACAAGCACCGAGTTATCTCCTGGGACCCAGAACCAGCAGTGTAGGCAAACACAAAGCACTTCAGTGCAAAGCTGTGCTCTGTAACTTATTTCCAACTGGAAGATGGGGGGAAGTATTTTAGCATCCTTTGCAGAATAAGCATGTGAAGCTAAACATATGCTTGATAAACACATCTTCCTGGACCAGACACATCTGTCTGGCTCCCGAATTAACCATTTCTGAGCCTGGCTGGGATAGGTTCCTACTCTTAGCCATTCCATCAAGGATTTCCCTATCAGAAGACAAGTCTGTCAGGGTTTTGCAGCCTCATCTGTAGAGAACAGATACACACATACACCCACTGCGGGAGGAGAGAAACGAAAAACATCCAGTTGCTTCTTTACAAGCATTCCCACTTTAACTAAATATTTGCAATCTGTTTATACAGAGTGAGCTGCATGACCTTTTATAGAGCGAGCTGAACAAGCATTAGCTCCTCAGCCCTCGATGGAAGACAGTCACCTGCAGAGTCCTGCCCCCCCACCCTTTATCGATGAAGGCAAGGCAGTGCCTGCTCTTGCAAAACCATCAGTGAACGTTCAGCTAAGCTGCCATTAGTTTTTGCCTGACTAAAAGATCCCTGAGAGGCACAATAAAGTGCAATGCAAATACCAAATCAGCTTCCCCATACAAATTATTAACTGTGAGCATTACACGAGGTACGCTCCAACCAGGCACAAGATCAGATGTAGTTAAGAGGGAGAGTTAACCTCGAGTGGAATCTCTGCCATCTGATACCAAACTGGTTTAAAACCAGTTTTGCCTTCCTGTACCTTTTGCATGCAAACCCATGACATTTCAGAGCACCCCCCAAGCGAGTGCTTCACACTGATCTGAGAGCATCCATACGAGGGGGACTGCACCCACTGAGATGAAGGCATTTAAAAGGGGATGCAAACAGCTCTGTGGCTCGCTCAATGAGCGAGCACTAATGCAGGGGATCAGTTCTGCAAGGCACTCGCACCCTCCTGCTTAATACTGTCTTGCAGACCATCTCCTTTGGAGCCAAAGGTGAACCTTGGTGGCTTTGCTTTGCTGCTGGCATGGCCCTCACTTGCCGACAACTGAAGGGACTGTCAACGTGCTGCATGACAGAAAAGGCAATATCGGGCATAGCACAAAAGGATGGTTCATCTCCAGAGTCCTTCAAATGTCTTTTAAAAACTCCCATATATAAATAATATCAGTATGGCTGTAGAGGTCCCTGCAGAGATCAGGGCCCTATCACGCAGGGTGGTTTATGTACGCGTTGAAAATGCTGTCTATATTCAGAGGAGATTATATTTTAAACAGAAGATAATGAAGCTCATTTTGCAGGTGGGGACAGAGACATAAAGATAATTTGCACACACAGAACCCGTTGCTAAGCCAGGCGCTGCGCTCAGATCCTCTTACAGGTCCTGTCCACTGCCACAGCCACCAAAGCATCCTCCTCCTCCTCCTCCTTTGCTCAATGCTGCCGTGTAACGTTGCCAAGTTCCTCTGGAGAATAACCCACGCTGTTAGGTAGCTAAACTGCTGTTGTGGGGCAAATTCTCAGCTCGGTGGTACTGGTGCGATGCTGCTCACTTCAAGCTGGCTGCAGTGGAAAGCCAGGGCTAAATCTGACCCTCGGGCGCCTCCAAAAATAATTGGAGGTGAGAAAAACACAATAGCAACACGCGGCTTTTAACCGTATCCATAAAATATTTACCAAAAAAGAGATAAATTATATATGTGTATACAATGCCCAGAGATGCCTCGATTTATATGAGACGGTTTCCTGAGAGCAGTACAGCTCCAGGCAACAGAAATGAGAAGTCAAGCTGAACAGCAATAGTGTATCCCAGAGATTGTGACATCTTATAACAGGGAACAGAGGTGCCCCTGGGGCACCCCATAAAAATTATTACTGAGCAGCAAAACAACAATGTAAGTTAATTTCATTGAAATTAACAGTAGTTTCCTCCCCTTGAGCACACGGAGAGGTAAAAGCAGAGTGAAAAGGGGGAGGCACGTGTAAAGAGTCGAGCAGTTGGAGCGCCTGAATGGCACCAATGCTTTGGAGACACTTCAAACCAAACAAAACTAGCTCAGGATTTGGGACTGATGGGTTAAAACAAAAAAGAGAGAGAAAGAGAGGTTTAAATCATTGCTCTATTTTGCCTTTGGAAGCGTTAAAAATAAAACCCTCCTTTCTCTTTAACTACGTTTTCCTCTGTCGAGCCCCAGTGTGATAGTGGAGCTGCTTGCTGCTGATGGAGCTGCTCGTTTTTCCCTTCAGTAAGGAGATAGCAGCGCCTTCGCACTCCTGCTAACAGACACAGGATTTCACACGCATCTAATCTGTCAGGGAGCCCGGCCCCAGGAAAAAACTTGGGCCCAGAAATGGATTTTTGCATGCTGTAACCCCTGCTGTGATTTATCTGAACTGGATTACAACAATTATAATAGCGCATACCTCTAAAGTGAGTGTAGCTGGACCAGAACGGATCTAGTTTACGGTGGTACAACTTGTTTGCTTCCTTTGGCAGTACTACTGCGGTACCACTGTCTCCCTGTGAACGGGTCGTATGTCTTAGTGCATCGTTAAAACAGTACGGGAGCGTGCAGACATGCCTCGAATAGATGGAGGCTCTGACTCTTTAACAGACAATCCCCATTCAAAAAGTACTTACACACATGGTTAAGCCCCGCTGACTTAATTTGTTAAGTAAAGGCTGTTTTAAACATATGCTTAAATATTTCTCTGCAATTGAGGCCACAGAACTTAGCAGTTGCTTTGCTGAGGAGGACTGGCCATGCTAGTGAGGACCACAGGTAGAAGAGCTGTGTGGACCGGGCTCTGTACTGGAGGAGCAATGCTTTATTAAACACTTGCAATGTGCAGTTAAACAACTCAGACAATCTTTTTCAGAAGGGGGAAGTTACTGAGTATGAAATACTAGAACTTTAAGACCAACTAAACCAGGGAGCAGTTTGCTTTGTCTCCTCATCCTTGACCTGGTCGCTCTGTACCTCAGTCTACTTCCACCCCAAGGCACTGGGAATCACCATCACCCTCAAAATCACTTTACTACAAACTCTTCTTCTTTAAACACAAGGATAAGAGACAAAACGTCCTCTAGTGATAACGAAACAAAAGGGGAAACACTTGGAAATTCAGAATGAAGACCGAAAGCCTTTCGTCATGTCCTCCCTGCTGCAGTTCTGTAATATATGAGGCAAACAGGGTAACATATCACAGGCATCCCGGACATTTGTAATGCCAGGGTCAAAGTGCCACGCACAGAATTGTGCCTTCTTCCTCTGGGCAAAACTCTCCCAGGCAGATTTTCAGCTGGTGTAAATTGCCCAAACCCATAATGAAGTTATGACAATTTACAACAGCTGAGGATCTGTTCATCTAATGAAGAGAAATAAAGGGAGGAGGGAACGAATTAGTTCTAAGTAAGAGCTCACTGCAGAGCACACACAGTCATCTTTAAGAGTTCCCTAAGAACCATTCGCTTATCTATAGAAGGGAGAATGAACAACGAGGTCCCTTCCACAGCAAAGGGATTTTTCTTCTCCCTTTCAACTGAAGGATGGGATTCAATGAAAGCTTCTCAGACACACAGGGAAAAAACGCTCTGCAAGCAAGCAAAGATGTAAATGGTATTAAAAAAGGGGCTTCGGCGCTGTGCTGGGCTGTGGGTTGTTGTTTTTCCTGTTTCCCTCTAACAGGAAAGCCAGCCACGCTGCCCATATTTCACTCCTGACAGTCCCTTCCATCACTGGAACAATAGCCCTGCGTGGCTGACCAGGGTCAGCACCGCGCCAGCGCTTTCCCCACGCCGCCGCATCGACAGAAGCCATCAGTCTCTATCTCCGAGGCTCTTCCTGCGATTCTCTCGACAGGGCCCTCACTCCGAGCCCTGCCTTGGTGCAGAGTATCTACAAAACCCAGGCAAAAAGGGGATCCGCACAAAGAGCCCAGATGTAAATCTTTCCATCCGGAGAGGGTCTGGGCAGCATGAGTTCACTGCGTTACAGTCGAGATCCTATATTGATCTATAGATAAACTATCAGCAAAGTGGCTCCTTCCTTACAATCCACCCTCCATAAAAATAAAATACACCGTCTCTGTGCATGGAGCACATATGTCCTTTCCACATGGGAAAGCCCATTCCCTGCCACAGGTGTCCCAAAGACAGTTGTAATAAATAGAAGTATTTCAGCTGTACAAGGAATAGCAGAGAGTTACGTATTCACATCAACTCAGACAGACCACAGGAACTCAGCCACTGAATTTAAATGAATTATGCTGGTAGTAGACTATGTGCAAGGTATGAAGCACTTGGAGAGCAATGGATGGGCAATATTTCAGCCACCCAAGATGGGAAAGAGCAGATTTGAGCAGGTGTTTTCAGACACCAGAACAAAACTTGTTGGGGCCCAGAAAAACAAGCCAGAAAGAGTGTGAGTAGGAGGCAAAGGATAGAGAGGAATAAAACAACTCCTTCACAATCCCTGCCTTTAAAGCACTGCATGCTTTAAAAGCCCAGGGAAAGAAAAGAAATCAAAACAGCAATGTCAAAATACATTATATTAAATGTAGTGCTACTGAATTCACTGATTTTACATCCGGATTTCTTTGCATTACATTTTTTAAGCTAATCCGAGTTTTTGGAATGTTCAATCTCTCGTATTTTGATCAAGGAAGAAAAGAAGGGAAAAAAGAAGTCCAAAGCTTTTCAGCTGAAGGGACTTTTCAAACATCTGCCACCATAAATGTGTAAAACAAAACCAGGCAGAAGCAAATTCTCCGTCTTTATTCCTTGTGCTCCCTGGCAAAGGCAGCATTCACGCTCCGTAAGTTCTCTGGGAAGCGCTGCTAGCAGGGATTTGATTTGCTTTAATTCAATAATGGTTCCCATTAAAGCAACAACAACAAAAAGGGATCGAGTTGAAGACGAGGGGGGAAAACGGGTCCACAGAGCAGAGTGGGGGCACTTTTTTGCAGGCAGAAAGGCAGATTGCAGCGATGAGATGAGCGAAGGGGATGCAGAGAGAACACCTGAAAGATCCACTGACAGCACTTGTGTCGGAGGTGCTCGATGGCTGTTTACACCAAGTGCCATCTGGCTGTATAGATATAATAACAATTATTCCATTGAGGTATGCAGCTCTCTAAATCATATTAATACACAATGATTCCACTCGTCTTATAGGGCTTGCTGTTACTGTGTGCTCCCATTTAACCTGGGTAATGCGCTAAAACAAGCCTGCCTCATCATTAAGAATTGATTTTTTATTTATGGGAATGTCGCTGGCAATCCCATGATATCCCTTTGTAAGGCAGAAGGACGGGGGCTGCATCCCTGCGTTCATCTCTTTTTATGGCGCGTCTTTAAAAATTCGCAGCATCTTGCTGCATTTGGATGTTTATGGTGAGATTTGTGCCCTCACACGGGGCTGCTGTTTCGCTTCCGAGATCTATTTCGCATGGCACTGGTGCAAAGTATCTCCTCTACTTCATTAGCTGCATTACATCAGATAAGGGCTTTATTTCTTTAAATTATTTAACCTTGGGAGAGCCCACTGGGACCACATAAATTACAGCCCCGCTAATGAAAATCATTAGTTATGCGATTCAAAAAGACAACAGCAAACGAATTCACTATCTTTGAAAATCAACTCTTTTCCATAGTTGAAATCTGAGATATCAGATAATTCAGCACAATCCTCCCTTTTCCCAAAAGGGTGCTGGTTAGAGCTCGATACTGAAACACCTGAGACAATGGAACACTGGGTTTTCCCCTCCAGTTTTTGGGCTCCTTTGAAAAGCTCCTCTGCGGCTTTCCAGAGGAGAGCAGATCATGAAACATCCTTTTATCAGCAGCAGCAGAGGCAAAATATAGCCCCTAATTACAGAAACAAATGTCAAACGCTTTGTGTCCTTCCTTCAAGCTGGAATACAGGATCCAGCGATGGACATCTGACATAGTAGAGCTCAACCCCCAAGGCTGGACCATACCTGCGCCCTGTGCTGAAAAGGGCAGGGAGAATGAAGGGGGAGGAAGCAAAATTAAGTGCACTTGCTTCAAGTTGTTATCTGAGCATTAAGTAATAAACTCAGCACATTTAATTTAGACTCTCCCCCACTAAGTATCTCATGGGGGACATCTTTAATAACACCTTCCACCATCCATATCACTATTACGGTAAACGTTGCCACATTAATTCAAGTTATTCAGTTTTTGTCTCTTTCATGTGCTGTTTGGGGCGATGGCTTTGGTTGAGCTCCACGCAGATGGAGCATCCTGATGTTTGGGAGGGTATGAGGAAAGACAAGAGGGTTTGGGATGGATTTTCCAGAATAAAGCATCACTTTGCCTCTTTTCGTCTTTGTGGGGATTTATTAAAGCAATTGAGAAGAGGCAAACAAACCCCATAACTCACTAAAGTGACCCTAATGAGGCTCAGGAGCACAAAGACTTGGGCACAGGGGAGGTCCTGAATATGGTGGTACCCTCCAAGGGCTCTTGTTACACATTGAGCCCCATCCTTAGAATAAACCATCAGAGGAAAGACAGTATGAAGCACAACCATCCTCTTCCTCCCTCCCAGCAATCAAACCAAGCCAGCTTCACAAAGACACAGCAAACCCCAGAAATAATAAACCGGGATGATATGGAGATGGAACCACTTGCCCAGTAGATAAAATGGATTTATGAAGCCACAGAAGTTTCTTATGGTCTCCAGGAAGGCACCAGAGCAGCTCTGTAGGACCACTCAGCACCTCACCCTCCTGGGCCACTCACGGGTGACTGCTTCCAGTGCTGCTGAGCACCAGACTGAGCAGCCCCGATGCAAAACAAGAACCCCACAGCTTCTCAAAACCATCAGCAGTCAGATAAATACGTTTCAGAGGTGGTCAGAGGTTGGTCACTTCTGCTGGGCTGTGCTTGAACCCAGAGCAACAGCGCTGGAGTAAAACCAGAGCTGAAGGAAGCTTTCACCCATCACTGCCAGGGATGAAAGCGGAGGTGGCTGGACCCTCATCTCTACCCAGGCTCTGGATCACACTCGCGCTGTGGGATCATGCACCACTGTGACCCCTATAAAACCCCAGGTTGAAAACAGTGATTTAAGAGTGGCAGTTCAATTTCCCAGCTCCTCCAGATTTCAACTCAGAACCTCGCAGAAGCCAAATGTATTTTCCCCGCTTTAATTACTGCACCTTTGCTTGTTTCAAAGGGCTTCTCCCCCGCCCCCTTTTTCCTTTCCTTTTTGTTAAACCTGTAAAATACACCCAGCACAGAGTTAATTTTAATGTTCAGTTGATAAACCATGAAAAACATGGGGTTTGCAATGAAAGTGCTGACAGCAACAGTAAAGACAGAGCACTGCCATTGGGTGTTGCTGCAATTTGCCTTCCAGGGCTGTCTTTGAAACACAAAAAGCCGAGCTCCACATGCAGCATGCAAAGAAGTTACAAGTGCGCTGGGGGCCTGGGGAAGGAGGGGGGCAGCACATGTGAGATGAGGAGGGCGGGCGGCGCTGGGAGTAGGGAAAACTGCAGATCAATCATTTATAATTAACAAAAATCCGATTGGCGCTTTAAATAGAGATCAATGTGTTGCAGGCTGAGTGCCTGGCGAGGATGCATTCACCTTCTCGTAAGTCTCCTCGCAAGCTGTCACACCTCCAGAATCCCCATTTGTTTTGTTAACAAAGCTTCGGGGGGCGCCGGGCTCTCATTGAAATTTCATTAATCTAATGGAGTAAAGTCCTATAGAAAAAAATCAAATCCTCGTTGGGCGAGATGGTACCTGGGAAAGATAACCTCTGGTTGAACTCCCGACTCCGATCGCGCTGCTATTAGTCTGAGGAAATAGACAGCAACTCGGATGATTACAGCCACCGGCCTCAACATTCCCCCCCCTCCTCTTTCTCTCCCACCTCCTTCTCTTTCCTCATCAGCCATCGCCAGCATCGCGGGCTCGGCTCGCAAACCGTGCCGCGGTGGAGGGGTTGAACTCCACAAGGTGGCATAGAAGGGGGCACAAAGTGGGGTGCATCTGGGGTGGGAGGCTCTGGCACATCCCTTCCCCAGGCACTCGATAGCAGGCATGGAATGGGGATGTCTTTGAAGATGTCATATGGGGTGAGAGCAGCACTGGGCCACGGTGGTGATGCTCAGTCAGGTCCTGGGGGTGTTCTGGAGGTATGTTCTACAGGTGCACTGGGTGTCCTCTTGGCTAGTGCCCACCATATCCAAAGCATGTGGTGTCATTAGTCCTACCTCTTATTTAAACCAAAGGCAACAAACTTCCTTCATTTCCCCATAGCAGTCCACAACCTCAACTTCTCATTCTTCATACCCTATTTTGCTAGAGGTTTCCAAGGGAAAACGACTGCCTTTCCTCCACTGCTGGAAGCGTGACCTTTACAGACAGGACAAGCAGCTCTTGCTCATTTGTTGAAGATGCTGCATTTGGAACATTCCAAGAATCCCAACAACTGGAGTAACACAATCGCAGGAGATTCTCAACTTTCAGTTCACACTCCTCCCAAATTCCTCATCCCCTTGTTTGTGGGAAAGAGCAGGAAACTTGAATCCAAGGGAGGAAAGCCCATTAAAACCAGCAAAATCTCACGGGTTTCTGGCTGCTTGGGATTGCAGGCAGCGCCTGAGCTTCAGAGGAACCCAGCCCTGGTTTCAATGGGATTTGATGTGAACGGTTATAAAGATGCTACTGAGCGTAGACATCTGCACAGCTGAATTGTGCTACCCAAGTGGCAATTATGATACGAATTCTTTTAAATGCACTGGAAAAGTGGAACAGGCCATCGCTGCGCTCTCAAATCACTCATCCAGGTGGCTTATAAAATCCAGCTGCAATTTTGATTTTGGAGGACTTGTATAATCGATATTATACAACACTACACTTGCCATCTGTGGTGTGTGGTTCCGAGTCCTTGGCCAACTGTCAGCATGAAAATCGTAAAGCAAACCCCACGGCATTATTTCAGATGAAAGGAACCCCTGCAATAAATAGGACTTGAAACAGGTCGGATGCAGGAATCAAAACCTGAAAAATCTCATCTGACTGAGCATCAATTTCACTGCATGGGATGAAGTGTTTGTGTGAACCCCCAGCACCGGGCACAGCTCTTTGAATAAAGACATGGATTTGCTTTCTGTTTACAATCTAAATCCACGGTGCACTTCAGTGCCTTCATCTGAAACTGTGACAGGTCTTTACGGGAAGCTGACCAAGCCCTTCCCACTCTTCTGGGAAGGGCACTTACTGCCTTGGAGATGGAGAAGCTGAGGCATTGCCATGCTGGCACAAGGTCCACACTGCCTGATCTCCTCTGATGCTCTCGGGAGCTGAAGGGTGCGTGCATGGGGCTCTGACACAGAAAGGTGACGGGTCCCATCTTGTCCTTACACCAGTCCCACCATCATGACACAGAGACTACATGTCCTCCAAGGTCACTGCAGCAAACCCCTCCTCCAGAGCTTAGATTCACCTTTACCCATCTTGAGCCTGGTAACCAAACTGAGCTGTGCATGACGAAGTGGACCAGTGGTACCATGGAAGGTATCCACCTCCTACTACCAAGTGCATAGAGCCCGCTCTATGGCTGCTTGGATGGGTGTACTCAGGTGAGATGCATCTCATGATGGGGCTTTACACTTCACGTTAAGCAGCCCAACACCCTCCTGCTTTTAGCAGGTACAAACCAACCAGCTCAAACCACATTTTCCAGCCCATGATGCCACATCACTGGAAGGGGACAAGGTGAAAAAGACAGTGGGAAAAACAGCAAAGTGAGGGGAGGAGAAGTGAGAGGGCACCAAGTCAGCCACTTTGGCCGGTACAGAGTGACCTTGCAGAATGGTGGCTGCAGGACGAAGGGGTACAACCAGCTCAGAAGGGGAAGGCAAGGCAAGCTGTGCCAGCAGAACCCCAGCCTGCAACCAGGCACGGTGTCAACAGAGGATGCGGCGTGCCAGGGCTGAAAGCTGAACATAAGGAGCCTGATGGAGACAAGGAGGCAGGCAGGGATTCAAGGAGAGGGCAACACTGAAAGAAGACACAAGGGGATGCTGATCTTGGCAATACACACGTTCCTCTCCCACTGTCCTTACCCACAGCTCCACTCACTGATGGATATTTTGCCCTGCACTCATCAAACCCCTCCTTGCACTGGACCTTGTTTGTTTGCTGCTTGCTCTTGCTCACTCGCTTCCTACCATGGATCCACCTGTGGAATTAACTTCCTGCCCTCCATCCCTTGCCCCTGTTTATTCGCTTACGCTGCTTTCAGCTCCTCGCTGGAAGCATCGTTACCTTTCCGAGCCAAAAGGGATAAAGGACAAGCAAGGGTGGGAGAGGAGGAAAGGCGCTACCAAGTTCGGATTCTTCCAAGGGGGGGATAAAGAAGAAGTAACCTTTGTTTAAAGTACAGCACCTTTCTGGGCATCTGCCTCTTAGCAGAGAGTCTGAGAGCGAGAGAGATGTGCGCGCACACCCGACTGCAAACACACACACACAGATGAGCCTTCAGGGAATTGTGTGAACTTTTGAACCAGGGATGCAGAGACAGAGCCTGCCCTGTTCCCACTTTAATAAACAATTTTTTTTATTTTTTTTTTTTTTCTTTTTTTTTTTTTTTCCTTCAATTAATTAAGGTTTGGAAAGAAGAAGGGGGGAAAAAAAAATGGCAGAAGAGCAGTAATTTAGCATGCGGCACGTCCTTTACAGATGGATCCTACCTTTGGATGCTTATTAAATCTATGCATGATTGCTCTAGAGAAAATTAATCGCATTGTTTTTCACTATTCAGAGGGGTTTGCAAACAGCACAGAAAATGATGCAGAGCTCTGGTTCCCTTCCCCCCCCAGCCTGCTCCCCCCATTCCCACACTAACAATAAGGACAGAAACCTAATTCACATCCTACCCGCGCTGTGCCAGAAGGAGCCTGTTTTGACTGAGCCTCATCACACAGCCCACTGCCGTGCAAAGGTTTCTTTGCCAGACTCAGAAGCCCCTCTACCCGAATTTCTCCCTTGATGGCCTCTGAACTATCCAGTTAAAGACTGAGGTTTTACTTGGACCCTGCTGGGAAGAAAGAGCTGAGTGACTGTTGGGGGTCTGCTCTGGAGGGGAACGGCTGTATTTCAGCTTGCTGAGTAAACCCCAAACCGTCAGTGCTTTGAGAATCGAGGATCTGCCTGGAAATAGGCAAGTATTGAAATAAACACCCAGGGAGCCATGAGAGATCTGCATCCCATCAGCCTTAATAAAAGACTGTCATACTTTAGAGATGGAGCCCACCTCCAGCCTCTTCCTCCCACTGCAGCCTCCCCCAGGCTGCCCCAAAATCAGCCTCATGCTCAGCTCCCAAGAACCATGTCCACGAGCTCCCCAGCAACATGTGCATGAGCTCCCAAGCACCATGTCCACAAGCTCCCAAGCACCATGTCCATCAGTTCCCAAGCACCATGTCCATCAGCTCCCAAGCACCATGTCCATCAGCTCCCCAGCACCATGTCCATCAGCTCCCAAGGGCCATGCTTTTCTAAGTGAGTTGAGAAAAAGCACTGGGTTTATCTCACCCTTGAAGTTCCTTCCAAACCAGACTCTTCCAACCCAGCCCTACTTGGCAAACACATCATATTCCATTAAAAAGCCCAGAACGTGTCTTAACCTGGATCTTAATACATCCAAAAGATCTTTCTCTCCCTGTTTCTCTCTTTCTTATTAACCCCCATCCCAGCTAAGAATATACAAGAGTCCATAGCTTTGAATCCCATGGACTGGGAATTGGCAAGTTTTATAAACAATTCAGACTTCTAATGGTATCTGACAGGAAAAGGGGAGGGGAAGGATTTGGCCCAAAGAGAAATAGCAACGTCAGGAATTTAATAGAGGAAATGATGCTGAAGTGGGTATTCTGAGCAAATCCTCTTCCTTCCTAGACAGAAGTCCCACGAGAAAGCAGGACCTGGGAGCCTGTAACCCACAAACCCCATATGGCTGCATGCTGGTACTAATGTGCAAAACACTTGCAGGCGTCAGTAAATGCCAAGTAAAGGAAAGAGGAACATAAGGAAAGTTATCAGGTGCAACTCTGATGTTAGGACCAAAGAGAAAACAAAGGCTCCTCAACCAGTGCAGCAAAGGAATGGATCCAAACCAGGGCACAGGGTGAGCCTTCTCTTGCCCAGATTTTGCCATTCCTAGCAGCCATCTGCAATCTCCTGCTCTCTTTGACAGAGTGAACGTCAGAAACTCTATGCAAGAAACGATGCACAGGACTGCGCTCCAGTGAGGTTTATCTGGTACACACAGGAGAAATCAGAGGCAGGTGACAAAGCCCACTGGCCTGGGCACGCAGCGTGTTAGGAGCTACGAAGCATTGGAGGACTTAGGGTCACAGTAACTTCAGTTCCTCTGATTCAATTCCTAGTCCTCTTCCTCCACACATGCCGCAGGATGGAGACAATTCCTACCTCATCCACCAGCAACACCACAAGAGGGAAAGCAGCAATGTTTGGCACACATAGCATTGGCTTCTACATGGTCATAGCCAAAAAGAGCCCCTGCATTCAGAACAAAGATGCACAAAACCAGGCACCAAAGAACAAAAAGATAACCAAAAGGATGGAAAAATCACGTCGTGTTTTCATAGGGCTTTCATGACATGAGTGATAGCTGGGGGAATGAAGGAAACTACAGAGAATGAGCTCCAGGAGCTGAACAGAGAGGCAGGACTCCAGGTGTTCCTCTAAACTCTGCTGTTAAATCTCTTTCATCTTAAGCAACTTCTTTTCCCCTCTGTTTCTCTTTTAATAAACCAGAGGCAGATATACTGCGCTTCTGCACAGGAGAAAGAGGATAAAGCGATCCGATATGTGTCAGAAGAGCTTCACGTAAGATCCTGCCCATTCCCAGCAGCTCCAATCCTCACTAAGAACACATTTCAGACATGGATCCAGCTGAGATGAAAGCAGAAAAGGCTTTCCTTGGTATGAAGTATCTACAAAGGATGTTTTTGCAACACTTTACAATCCACATCCCAGTCTGCTTTACAATAGCTTCCTGGCATGGTTATGCCTTATTATGACATTTCAGTGCATTAAAAATGCATTGGGCAAAGCAAATAACTTTAAAAACCAAATTTTAGCAATGTGGAGCTATAACGTTAATTGCTGGGCTGGTTTCTCTGCTTTCCTCTCAGCTATTGCAGCTCCAGCCATAAAGGTAGAGGACAAAACAAACACCATGGGGTTTTGGCTTCCTCCTGGTGACAAGCTCACGCAGCTGAGAGCATCACGCACACAGAAAATGATGTTATTGGGTTTCTTGCATCCCACTTTTCTTACAGACACTTTGAAGTCCTTCAAATTCAAAAATCAAAAGGATTTAGATCTAATTTAAATCAACAGACTGAGATGAGCTCTTGGGCAGAAGCTCTTCCCTGTGAGGGTGCTGAGGCGCTGGCACAGAGTGCCCAGAGGAGC
>JAOEHX010050561.1:15098-31778 GCA_025448015.1 Bolborhynchus lineola | reverse complement strand
CCTTGAGCACTGCAGGGATGGGGCAGCCACAGCTTCTCTGGGTACCCTGTGCCAGTGCTCAGCACCCTCACAGGGAAGAGCTTCTGCCCCAGAGCTCATCTCAGTCTCCCCTCGGGCAGTTAAAGCCATTGACTGACTCCACACTCCTCCAGCTCCCGATCTCCATCAAAGAGGAGACTGAGGCAGCACCACACAGCCGATTTCGTAGTTTATCACCACATACACGGAGAAATCAAAGCCACATCTTTTTCCCCACTTCTCATCAGTGCACTTGCAGAGCTGGTCCCCGGTTACTGTGGTCACCTGAGGTGCTGTGGACCCCACATCACACATGGAGTGGCTTGGTATGAGACCACTGACTCGCGCTGCCAGCAGCAGTGGGTTACTACTTTGGTAAAGCCTTTAGAGATGCCATTTCAAATACTACCCGAGCACAAGCTTTCCTCTCTCCACAGCAGGCTCCCTGCAGCTCCGTGCCATTCTGCATGCCTCTCCTTGGTTTCTCCCATCATTTGGGGGGTGCAAAGCGCAGCCGCCTGTACAGAGAGTGCCTGGAGCAGGGACCAGACCACTGATGCTGTGAGAAAGAAGTTTTCCCTCACCCAGTTAGCAAAGCCTTCACCTGTGCCAGTGTTTTACTAAGAAGATGGGGGGAGATTGCAGGCTATTAAGTATCCACAGGGCTTAGTGGTATTAAGATCCATTGCTGGAGTTGAGGGAAGTGGCTGGGTAAATAGGCTCTCAGCCCGATGCCGCTGGCTCCATTAGCCAGTGCTGCTATCAGTGGGGAGCAGAGCGGAGAGCGATCCATACGGATGCTCTTGTTTTAAGAGCCAACTCTCATTTCAGTGCAGGCAGCTGAGCACTGGGGCCACATCTCTGCCCCAGCAGCTGCGTGGGCAAAGTGGATGGCTGTGAGAGGCTCCCTGGGAAGAGCCTTTGCCATCAACACCCCCTATCCCTTTCCTTCCCCAGCGCAGTTCCCTTGGGGAGCAGACGAGGACAGGCACTTCGCACACTCAGAGGTTGGTTTCAGCTCTCTTTTATCCCCCTCCCTGCCATTCCTTGGGTTCTGTTCTGTTCTGGGATTTAAGTGAAAAACATTGGCACACACTCATCCGCAGCCTTTCTATTCTTCAAAGGGGGTTCAACAACAAAGCCAGCATGGCTCCCTGCTACTTTTGGCTGAGGGATGCAGCAGACATCACCACACTATTTAGCATCTGTTACGGACTTGGATTCAAACACTTCTTTGGCCGATCTGGCCATGAACTCCTATTATCCAAGAGAAAGAAACCTTCTAAGGAGTGTGGCAGAGCCCTGGTGAGTTTGGTCACAAACAGCCAAGCACCCCGGTGCAGAGCAGGTTAACGCAGGACACTACTATTGTGTGCTGTCTGCTGTCCCAAAGAAACCTCTCCATGATGCCCTGCACCCAGCCAGGGGGTCTGGATACAGCCCTGAACCCCATTGGGGTGAGCAGAGAGGGGTCTCCCTGCAGGTACCTGCATCCTGTGGGCTCAGGGCTTGCTTCAGAAGATGCTCTGTGCATCCCTGGCTCTGTGGTGCTCCAGGAGCTAAAGGCAGCAGGAAGGCTGCCCCAGTGCAGCTCCAGCCTGGTAAACAGAAACCTCCAGCCTCTTCCAGGTCAATGCATACAGAGATACCCATTTCAAAACCAGATTGTGCCTGAGTCTACAGAGCAAAGGCAGCATTTGTTGCTTCCTGGGCACCCCCCTTTACTCTGCTTTAGAGAACAACAGTTAGAGCAAGCTGCAGAGAAGGAAAGGCATGGAGCAAGCACGCTTCCAGCAAAGGTGTCCCTTGCCAAGACCCTGCAGCAGACCTGTGCCCTGCAAAACTGCATTCACACTGCAGGAAACGGTCTGATTTTAAGACCCAGCTTCTTGAACTTCGTGCACTGAGCTGCCTTGATGCGTACAAAGACCAGAGTTTGCGTTCTCGCTACTTTGGGCAACGTGTTTCTCTGATGACTTTCCTCTCCCCACCATGAAATGCTCCCAACACTGTGGAAGAAGGCTGTGAGAATGGGAAATGCCACAGACATTCATCTTCCGCACTGCTCATCTTTCCTGTGGATTTGGCAATTACTGCAAACAACACAGGCTGGGCTCAACAGCAGGTGAGGGAAAAATGGGCTCTGACAGCCCTCACTGAGGCTGAAGTCCCATTTACTGCAATGATGTGGCGTAATAAAAACCTCGCAATCAGAGAGCAGTGGTGGGCACCAGCCAGGATGGGCTCCC
Source organism: Bolborhynchus lineola (assembly GCA_025448015.1). Taxonomy (NCBI): domain Eukaryota; kingdom Metazoa; phylum Chordata; class Aves; order Psittaciformes; family Psittacidae; genus Bolborhynchus; species Bolborhynchus lineola. The sequence goes on along the minus strand of JAOEHX010050561.1, from coordinate 29,511 downwards.
CGTGCTGCTCCACGAAGCACACCCTCGCCAGGCTTTGGACTTGCAGCCAGAACAGCGTGAGCCAAATTAACTGAGCCATCGGAGAGGAGAAGCTTGGGACTGCAGGGACGGAGGAGACGAGCCCTCGTGCCCAGCAGCCACCCCCTGTCATGGTCCTGTCATCCCACCACAGACTCGCACCAAGGACAGGGTCCGAATATTCCCTCTGCTTCCAAGATTCCTTCAGATGCAGTTTGCTGCCATGCCTGCACCTTCGGGGTACCCCCTCCGCCGCCACGCTAAGGCAATAACGGCCCAGCTGCTGCTTTGCCATTTTACTTCCAGCTTTTCCTGTTATCTCTGCATACAGCAAAGGACAAACGTTCTTGCAAGCACTGATGGGAGCAGCTCTGCATGCTCAAGGGCTCTCCCAAACCTCTGCCCTGTGCCATGCCAGCTGCTAACACACCACCTCCTCGCCACCCCAGCAGCACCTCTGCAATTGCTCTCTCCTTATTAACGTAATTGGGATTTAATTCCAGCACATCATTTGCAAGCTTCACTTAGCCTGAGACAACTCAGGGGGACGCAAGGGGAAACATCTTAGTTTCTGCTGTTAAAGAGCCGCCAAGTAAATGTAGTATTTGAATAAACACACAGCAGTCAACAGGACAGGGTGTGGGATGCTCCTCCAGCTGCAGTGTGTTGGTAGGCAAAGAAAAGCCTCAGTAAGCAAAGCACATTCTGTTCTACATGTAAACATAACAAATCACAGCTAAATAAAAGGCCTTACATCATTTGGAGTAAGACATAACTTGCCATTTATAAGCGTTTTTAGGAACAGCCCTCAAAGAGGGGGTTTAACCGAGCTGAGCGCAGAAGGTGCTAATCAAACGCTCCACTGCTGTACGTTACTCGATAGGCAGGATGCTGGAAGGAGAAAAGGAGTAACTACTTAATCATTAGCATTTTGGAAAGCCAATGTATCCACAGTGGTGACTTCATTATAGAGACTAGTATAGTGATCCTCCCATCCTACACCTAAGGCTGCAACGGATGTAACATGCCATTCAGACCTCCTTCCTAGCGGGGTTTTGTTTTGGGCCCTTTTTTCCCCGTCAGCTGCTGAGAATTGGCCAAACCACCCAAACTTCCACTAAATCACAGCGCAGTGGTTCATCAAACCCTTCCCTTCAGAGAGCAGCAAGATGGCACTGCAGCGATGGTCAGCGATGCAGCGCCGCTCTTCCCAGGCACATCACCTGTGCTGCAATCCCAAAATAGCCCATCCCAAAATAGGCCCTAAGGGTGGGAGAGGGACGTGAGCTGCACACGCAGGCGTTTCCAACAGGTAATGCAGAGCCTCCTGCATGCCCAGCCGGAAGGAACACAAACCCCAAACCGCTGCTTAATGCTGCAGCACATCTGGACCTTCCCGAGCCCTGCTGGGATGCTGATTTGAGCATCGAGGTGTGAGATGAGCATTCATGCACCAAGAAGCCCATCTGCTGCCAGAGAAGAGCCCACAGCACTGCACATTTCGCCACCAGCCCATGCTGCGGCGGGGCCATGCCTGGACCTGGCACCGCTTCACATGCTGCAGTGGCAGACTGGGCCACTGAAGAGGGCTCCACCATGGTGAGGAACAGCAGAGCACCCCCAAGGTCCAGCGCTCAGCTTGGGCTCGGTCCAGCTGTGGAACACCAGGACTCAGCTTTACCCCTCATTTAACCCATTAATTTAACGATTCTATGATTCTAAGCTTTCAAAAAAGGAAAACCACCTCATTTCTAATCCCACCTTCCAGTGCACTGCCATCCTCATTTGCTTAGATATTGACGTTTGGGTTCACCAAGAGTGATGCTTGCTGCCTCCCTCAGGGAAGGGACCACATCACCTTGGCCAACCCACACTGGCCTTCGCAAGGGCTCAGCCCACGCAGGAATTCTCCTTCAGAAATCCCAACACAGGGACCTCCTCGATCAGGCACCTGTCCATTCCACTGTATTTCCACTCTCTGCACATCACCTCTGCTGATAAATGGGGGCATTCGTCCTTGGGACTTGCTCAGTGACAATCTCCACATGCGACGCTTCCATCTTCAGAACAATCAAAGCTTTTCTACTGCAACATCCTTGCCAAAGGATGGTATAAACTACATCAAGAGAAGCTTCATCTCTGGTTGCCCAGAGAGGTGGTGGATGCACCATCCCTGGAGACATCCCAGGCCAGGCTGGATGTGGTTCTAGGCAACCTGGTCTGGCTGGAGATGTCCCTGCTCGTTGCAGGAGTTGGACTGGATGAGCTTTGAAGGTCCCTTCCAACCCAAACTGTGCTATGATTCTAACCAAGAAGAATCACAGTGGGTTCAGCTTCAATGATGGCACCGAGGCATCAAATGGGGTTTTAAAACCCCACCCCGCTTGGGAGCCTTCCTAACACACAAACTAACACACATTTCTTTTGGGGTCTTTTCTGGCATCACCATCTGAGAGCAGCCCAAGCCAGAGAGGCAAGCTGAAAAGGAAGGAGCAGGTTTCACACCCTCTAAGGGTCTGTGAAAGGATTCAAAAGGAAGAGGCAGTCTGTTAAAAAGCACTGAATTTTCAGGGATTCCACCCATTCCTGGGGCTCTCTGCAGGCTCTGCAAAGACAGAAGAACCAGAAGCATCTTTGCCTGCCAGGTCTGCAAACCCTGACTTAGCCCATTATAGAATCCCAGACCGGTTTGCGTTGGAAGGACCCTTAAAGCTCATGCAGTCCCAACCGTCTGCCCCGGGCAGGGACACCTTCCACTAGAGCAGCTTGCTTCAAGCCCTGGCCAACCATATTCAAACTGCCTACGTCCACCGGTGAAGAAAGCACATGGAAATCCAGAAGTCCCAAAAGACTGAAATCTGGAGGAAAACATTAAACCCAGCACAAACTTTTCTCCCTTTGCTGTTTTCAACTACAGAATTCATTACATTTGCTGCTGCCTTGTTGATTTTCTGGTATAACCTCTGGGCCACTGGAACAGGCTGCTTTGCACACAGCATTTGCTATTATCAAGAGACTCTGCAGTCTGCAGACTCGCACACGCAGTTTACTGCCCACATTCCTCCCCTGGACAAACCCCCTTAAGCCTTACACAGAGAGCATTTGCAGCAAGCCTGCTTTGATGCTGGCTCTACTGTGAGCACAGAATGATCTCCAACCCCTGCTCCCCAGGCAGTGGCCCCTGGGAGGCGTTTATTTGTTTCTAATTTGATTAAAAAAGGGGGGTCCAAAGCTGCAACCCCCCTCTCAAATCTCCTCCTGACCGAGGTTACAACTGCCCTTCGCCAAGCTTTCGTGTTGTCCTTTAACGTGCCAGCAGATGTTGATGGCACAATGTTCTCCTGGGATCACACTCAAGCCTGTGCTCATAAATCACTGGCAAAGGATGCTTCTAAGTTTGCCTGGGAAGCATCTTGCCTCAAATCCATATTTATAGGCTCCAGATATACTTTTCAGCTTGGGTTTATTTATTGCAGCCAAGGCCAATAAAGCAAGGAAATTCAGCCCTACGCGTGCACTGGATTCAATAAGGAGAGCAGAATTTGCATCACTTTGAAGTATAATCTTGCACAGCAACAACTAATCTGGCCCTGATTATCTTCCTATTTGCTTATCGCTGCCTCGACTGATGAGGAGATGGAACAGGACAGCACTGCATAACACAGGGGAAGCCACACCAGAGCTCAGATAATCGGGAGCTAAGGCAGGTGTCCATGTGTTTGCTGTTCGCTAGGCTAAGAGTTATCCCGCTCATAAATACCTGGCCTTCCCCAGGCTGCTGCATCCTACAGCATCTTCCAGCCCCAGCAAAGTCTGCAGGGTGGTGGTGAAGCTGCCAAGTGATCAACTTTCTATCTATGAAACATCTGAAACGAGCTCAAACCTGGCGTGCCGCCACCCTGCGAGCCCACAGAATAACCAGCTCATTGTGAGTCCTTTTAGCATGGATTAATCGGTGCCCAGGGCTGGCAGTGTGAAGAGGGCACAACAACAACCACCCCTCGGGAAGGCGGGAACCTCATCGGATTTCGTGTGCTCCGGATACGGGGAGAGTAAAGACTTCCGTGCTACCCGAGCAGGCACAAGCTGCCCGTGAGCCTGGCTTCACACGTGCATCGCCCTGTTCCTCTGCTGCTAGTTTAACCTTTCCTGCCCTTCCAGTGGCTGGCTGGGAGAGGAAGTGGATTTTAAAAGCATCTGGAAACGCTGCAGCTATCATCAAGGTAATTAAATGAAAGGAAAACAGCCCAAAGGGCCTCCGTAAAGGAAGGAAAACAGAAACGTGAAGTTCTGCTCCTGGTGGCGCTGGCCAAGCCCTGTGGGTCTGCATTCTCCATGTCCCTCCTGTTAAAAAAGAGCATGAATAGTGTCTCAATGCACTGCAGGGTCATGGGGAAGAGGTTTATTTAGCATAAGGTCAGGGTGCTATCACCAAGAGATGCTTTAAATATCTGCATGGGGTTCTGGCTGTCACTAATCCATTGGGAATAGCACTGGTGCCAAGTTAAACACTGTCATCCCCAGACTTTCTGCACACCCACCTCCTTCGCCCCACATCCTCCCACTTGCTGTCTTTCAGCCTGGATTTGGCCACGTGAGAACCAGGATTCAGGAGATCCATTCACTCAGCCCTGCACAAACCTGGGCAGAGGGTTGGGCCACGCATCTTTGGATGCCCAAAAGACGCCAGGGTGTTAGTACGAGCAGCCTACAACGTGCGTGGTCCCACGTGTCAGACAGGAGAAGGAACTGCAATGAGAAACAGGATGAGCGTTCTGACATCCCTAGATGCATTCTCCCCGACAGTTCACTGGGCAAAGGACAGTCAAAGGATTGTGTTGTCTAATGGATCAATACTTTTCGGAGAGAATTCCATTAGCTGTGACACCTCTTCCTGATACAGGGATAACTGGAAGTCATTCAAGTCATCGGTCCCCACAATAGCACCTGCATACCGATGGAGTGCTAATTGCATTTGGGACATTAAAAGGTCATAAATCAAACTGGTGTCTCCCTGGGCCTACAATAACTTGATTCATACACGAAGGACTTAAAAATTTAAACTCCTGATCAAGCAGGGAACTACATTTATTAACATTTCTTCCACTGTGTTTCAACACCTCAGTCAAGTGGCTGAATTGTCCAAACAGGCTTAAAACTACAGTTAATCAATACTGAATGTGTTATTAAGCAGCATGAGGCCAGAAAACTGCCTGCTGCTTTTTGTCAGCCCATTGTTCTTCCAAAGACCAAATGATGGAAGCAGTCCCTGTATTCCAAGTAGATGCCTGCAAAAACTTGGCACCGAACCTCAGCTGATTTTACACCTCTGACTGCCTTAACCATTCTCTGCTGGTAGCAACTAAAAGCCTTGTGGTACACCACACAGACCTACAGAGCTTGTGGTGCTAGCAGGAGGGAGCTGCTGGTGGCCACCTTCCCATCCAGAAGGCATCACAGGTACTCTAAGGCACTGCTCCAGAACCAGCATGTGCCATTCATTAACTCAATAGAAAATGTACTTTTACTTTGCCCAGATGGCAATTATAAGTAGAAAATGCAAAGAAAATAAAGGAGAAAATCCTGAATGCTGAATGGGCCACACCACGCAGGCTCGAGTGCTGCTCTGGAGTACAAAACCAGATGCACAAACTGGTTTGGGCAGGAAGGGACCTTAGAGCTCATCCAGTTCCAGCCCCCTGCCATGGGGGAACCTTCCGCTAGACCAGGTTGCCCCAAGCCCTATCAGGGGACAAATTAACATCATCATAAAAAAATTAGCCGAGTTAGTGCCAAAGAACATGAGTTTGGCAGTAATACATAGTCACAGTGAAACCAACCTTAACTCCGAGTGCCAGAACTGTACTGCCACTTCAGAGGGAAACAGGGAGCTATAACCCTGTACTCTGATCACTCAGGCATTTTGCAGTCAGACTATGACTTAGTGCTCTGCTCCCCCACCAGGGACCACTAACAGAAGTAAGCTTCAAGCAAAGCCAGCCCACCTCAGCAAGCTGCTGTGATGCTCCGAGCAGGAGCAGCACCACCCCTCCGAGCAGGAGCAGCACCACCTCTCCGAGCAGGAGCAGCACCACCTCTCCGAGCAGGAGCAGCACCACCTCTCCGAGCAGGGTGCATCTATGCCTTCACTCATGCAGCACTGAATGATGTCTATGGGCAGGTGCAGAGATGGACAACAAACAGTGATGGTGGAAGAACTTCTGCCCTTCGAAGTTAAGGTTTCTCTTAGCACGTCAAGAGGACAGGAAGAAGTCAGGTCTCTAGCGAGGCAGATGCAGCTTTGAAATAAAGCAAAACCTGGGCATAAAGAAGGTTTTTTAGGCTGCAAAGCCTCCTTGCTCGTGTGCTTTGGAAAGACCCTCCGGCTGAACAAAGAGCAAGTCCTGGTAATTGGCTTTTGCACAGCACCATCTCCACCGTCGCTCCCTCCCTGTAGGGTGTCTGCACTGTCAGCAACCAGCGCTCTCCCAGGACTATTTGTAGCAGCCATCAGAGCAGGATGTACACGGATACACACTGCATGCTTGGCTGGCCCATTTGGGCTGAATCAGCTGTCATACGCTGTCTGTATCACAGATGAGTGCCTTCCCTCACCTCTCACAGCAACCTCTTTTGCACTATGCCAAGCAGCAAATGTGGCCCTAAATACAGCCCCATAAAGGTCCCCTGATCCTCATTTTGGCTTACAAATCCAAAGGAAAATGCTCATGCTCTGATGACAACTCATGCAGTTCATCCTCCTGCAGTTTGCTGAGCAAGACTGAATTAACTCTTCTGGGGTTACACAGATGAGGCCCTCAGTGACACGGGTTAGGGGTGGACTTGGTACTCCTGGGGTAAAGGCTGGACTTGAGATGTCAGCCTCATGTTGTGAGCAAGGGGAGGACACGGAGGACACGAAGACGGGAAGAGGAGCTGTGTCTGGCCCGAGCCTTTGAAGGCTCTTCATCTGCACGCTCAGGGCACAGTGCAGCCATGACAAGAGGAATGCAGATGGAAAGCCAACAGTCCTGCCTCCATCCACAAGGGTGCCTGGTCACCCATCGGGAGCCTTTCCTCATGGGGACATGCCAACAAGCTGTGCTCTTTTCCAACACACACACTGTGACCCAAAGAAACAAACCCCCTGTTCTGATATATTATAACTATATAGCTTGTCTAGGTTATATTAAAAGTTCTCATTTTCTGCTGGCTGTTTTTATGCCAAATTCCAGGTAGCTCTTCCTCCATCTGCCTTTTTACTTAAAGCAAGCTCACAATCTAATCTATGAGAACATATCATTAACACTTTTACAAACAACTGCATCTTGATGTCAATCTGTGCAACAACAATACCATACAAGAATACTGTTTGGGTACTCCTGAGCTATCCCTCCCCATTCGTAATGGCCAGAGGAGGAAGTAGAGCATGAAACTATTTAAATGGGATGCAAACGTGCAGGTGCTAATTTGAAAATTGATCAGACGAAGGGTGGAGAAGCAGCAGGCGCACTTATTTAAATGGCACACTTCCAGCTTCCTTCCCTGTTTGGGAACTGCACCCTGTGGAAGCGAGCGGGCACAGCCTCCTCCACGCAGCGTGTAAGCACAGCTCAGGGTGGGCTTGAACCCACGTCCTCCTGCCAGGACTTGATGATCCTAAAGGTCTTTTCCCACCCAGTTGATTCTATGATTCTGCATCCAGGATGCAAGGCAAAAGGAGCATCGCTTGCAGTGCGGTCGCTCAGCCGCTGGGTCTTGCATTTACTACCTAACACCCTGCCTACTCCTATTCCACTGCCTTATCCCGCCTGTTATACCCCCCCACCCCATAAGATCGAAGCACCATCCAACATCGATGAGTTACACGAAGCTCACACGACACCCTCGGCATCTGTAGACTGATCAGCTTAAAGCATAAGTGGTTGGGGTTCATTTGGGAGAGTTCTGCTGAGATGAGGCACTGCCTTATGAGGCTCATTACGATCCTCCCGCAGCAGTGACCTTCAGCACGCAGCAAAGGGAAGCAGGATTTAGTGTTCATGTCAACAGCATAATGAAACAACTCCGAGGCAGGCCTGCTCAGCCCCAACTTTCATCCTGCTACAGAACTTGCAAATCCACGGCAGCGAGAGGGGGTTGGCAGACACAAATAGGAGGAAGCCTTCAGCCTTTTCATCCCAGGCTCCGGCGTTACGGAAGAAGTCATAAATAGGCAACAAAACAGTTTGCTGGATAAAATGCCCATTAGAGGAAGCAATTCTCAGCTTTTCATCTGGAGTCTTCCCGGCAGCAGCCCTTTGGATGCGCTCAGTCTCCGCAGGGAACGGGCTTTTCAGAAACCGAGCCCTGGCTTAACACACCGCTGCTTCCCAAAAGCAGCTCCGCCTGCACTTGCAAAGAGGACCACTTCTGCAGCTGGACATCCCCACTTTGGGGCTCATACCCTGGGCACCTGCACGATTTCCGACAGCACAGAGTAACCACGGCTCATTTGTGCTGCCCCACAACCTTGTGAATAGCCTCTTGTACGGCACCATTTGGGAAGGGCAGGTCCAGGCTGGCCCCCGTTGGATGCTGTAGGCTCATCCTCCCCTGGGACACCCACAGTCCCATTTTATCTCCCCGTTCTTCCCTCAGCTACATTAACAGAACTTGTATCCAGCACAACACACAATTCAGACACATCTAAAACTGCAGCAGGGCTTTTAGTTCCTCTCTCATCAAACCGAGCACATGCCCATCTCCAGGAATATGCAACAAGCAGCCTGCAGCCACGCTCGCTGAAACACAAGGGAAAGCCATTGCTTCAGACCTGCTCCACAGCTCAGCAGCCTCCGCTCCTGGGTAAACACTGTGATGCGCCAAAGGGCATTTGAGAGCCCTTCCCAGCCCTCCCAAGCCACCCATGTCACTCGGCTCTGCTGGAGGGGCCCAACTGTCACACACTCATTTACTTTCCATATGATTTAGCCAGCTTGCAATTAGAGGTTTGACTGACTTACTGGAAGTCCCATAAGACCTCCTATAGCAGCCGGAGAGTCACCCTCTTAGACTTCAAATTAGTACCCGAATTAATCAATCTTTACCTAGTGATTTCACTAATTTGATGAATTACCATCAACACTGCCGGGTTGATTTACCCTGGCTTTGATACTTGACAAGCATATGCTTTGTTGCTTATTTTGCACAAAGATGCTCCAAGGGCCGGAGCAGCTCTGCTCTGGAGCCAGGCTGAGAGCGGGGCTGGGGCAGCCTGGAGGAGAGAAGGCTCCTGAAGGGGAGACCTGAGAGCAGCTCCAGGGCCTGAAGGGGCTGCAGGAACCTGGAGGGGGGCACACCTCTGCACCAGGACCAGAGTTATGGGTGATGGGAATGATGCTCCCGCCACCCTTCAGCTCCTCCTGGATGGGGCGGCACGAGGCCAGCCTAGGAACAGCCTGCTGAGAAATGATGGTGTTTTCTTCAGTTCCTCACTCAGGTAGGTCTGTTAATGACCGGATCATTCAGAGCTGAGCAGCAGAACGAGAAGAGGCAGAAGATGACAGCTTCTGCTCTCCTGTCAGCTTACGAATAAAAATAAGATGTGAGAAGATGGAAACTGCTTGCTCATCCTGAAGGATGGGGTGACCAGATCTCACCAGGTCTAACTACAGCTGTGGGTATTCCATTTCCCTGTCAATGCTGAATGCAAGCAAAAACGTTCCAAGAAACTTGCTGGTTTCCTACATATCACCTACCTTTGAGCTCCTTCAGTCTATTAACACCACATTCCAAAACCTTACTTTCTAGAATGCTTCTTTCAACCCAGCCACAACTCAAGGCAAACTGTGAGTCAAAAATAAACCCAAGCAATTGGCTGCAAAGGTAACACGAGGGGTCCCAGGGAAGCAAGAGGCACCGAGCAATCAGACTCAACCTCCCTTTGGGGTGACAACCAGCACATGGAAACAGAACAAGAAAATGGAACATTGATTGTTTAAAGCCTCGGCGCTGCTTGGCAATGCAAATCGCAATTACAGTCAGGAACTGAACCACTTTCAACAGAAGCCCAGTTCATTTGGGGGGATGATTCATGGCTGTTTACTTGGGGGATGGCTGTGCTGGGGGAAATCAAGTCGCAGCTCAATCCCTTTGCTGTGGCTCTGAGGGATGCACTCCACGTGCTGGGGAAGCAGGACGTCCCAAAGCACGTCAAGGCCTACACCAGGTTCAGCTTACACCAGGTTTAACAATCAGGAAGGATTTTGGAGCATGGGCCAAAGTCACAGCAGCAAAGCTGCACCCGAACCATGACCCAAGCAGTGGTTTTTAATTATACAGTCCAAATCTCAAGTAGTTTTGAACACTTGCCTTGGCTGTTTCCAGTTTCGCATAATGAGAATCTGCCACTGAAATGGCAAAGAGTTCACTGCAAATCTACCCACCCCAGCGAAGAAACACTGCTGTGCTCGAGCAGCTGGCGACAACCGGGCAGCCAACAGGCCTCCCGAAGACAGAAGGATGTCCAAAAGAGAGGCCTAACAGACAAAGCAACATCTTTATCATCTCATCCGTGCTGGTCCTCCATCCTAGAAAAAGACCCATTGCTCTTTTGACATCTTTATTTCTACGTAAAAGTGGACTTTAAACCTACGAGCCCCATTTCATGAACCTGCAATGCTGGCACATGTGTGAGGATGCCCATGGGTTCGCAGGTTTGGCTTCGCTGTTTCTGCCTGGTGAATTTTCCTTCTTAGGGAGAGAGAAAAAGCCATCCACACAAGGAGAGACCCAGGAAAAACTGCTTCTAACCCAGGAAAGCTGATGGGCAGGCTCCAGGCTTTCTCTTTCGGTTTGGCTTTTTTTGCACCTCATGTTTAAGGAATTAACTGAATCCTCAACTGGTCTGATGAACTCTGGTCTCTAGGGGCTGCTGGGCCAACACACAGGAAGGTCTGGGACCACGGTGGGGGGGGATCCTGCATCTCTCCAGTAATTCCCACATGCAAAGTCGCAAAGCAACTTGCAAGGCATTGCTGGTTTGACTCGTGTGGCCCCAGGCGTCACCAAACAGGACCTTGTCTTTGCAGAAGGCTCCGAGTGCTTCTTTAGCAGACGTGAATATCCACTTAATGTTCCCTTTCAGTTTGATTAACGTTCTTTAATGCAATCCAATTAACAAAGTATTATGGTTTCTAACATCACAGCTTTTATATCCTTTTCTAACCAGGAAAAATCTATGCCATATGATAGAGCCACTAGAAAGGAGCAGATAGTTTTCCCTCTAAAGGCTCCCTAGCGCCTGATCCAAAGCCAGATAGGGTCAGCAGAAAGACATTTGCTGACTACAGCAGGTCACGGATCAGGCACTAGAGAGTGAATTCTATAAATGCCCTTTCATGGGGAATGGCACATTATGAAGTCCACGAATTACGTGGGGACAAAAAAATCCCAGCTAAGACCTGCAGTATTTACAGCACTGTCTCAGCCACAGAAACCTTTCCTGGGAGTCGGAGGCAGGGGAGCAGTGACTGCAAATGACTTGGTGAGAATTACGATCAGACGGATCAGCAGAGCATCACCAGGCCAAAGCTGTTCGGAAGCATCAGGCAAGGAGCATTTGAAAGCCAGCACAAAGTCTTTCCAGCATTAAGTCCTTCCACTGTTCTTCCTTTCAAGAGTAAAACCAAGGTAAGATGAATTCCTTGTCAAGCCCGTGAAGAACAGACTCCAGCACAGAAACAAACACAAATTGAATTTACTCTGGGGGCTTCAGATAGGTCACATCAAGCCAGAACTAATGCAGTACTGACCCGCTCTTACTCTAGACTGCATAACAAAGCTGCAAACAATGCTGCAGGCCTTGCAAATTCACTTCAGTTGGCATCACCCGGGCAGCAAAGTTAGCCTGGGATAGAGGCTGCATTCAACAGGCACCTATCTATCATGGGATGCAGGACAAATGCTGGAAGGTGGATGCTAAGGTGCCATGTGAGAGATGAACACCCATGTTCCTCCCTGCAGCCCCCTTGCAGGAGTCCACATGCAGCCTGCTGCGCACTGGACCAGCCACACCACGGCTCTTGCCATAACCCCTGTGACTCCACTAGACGAGGGGAAGAGGCAGGGACCTGCCTTCCAACCCCCGCTGCAGGCACCCAGGGCACATTCTGAAGGCACACGAAGCTGCCAGGCTTTGAGGAGAGCAGCTCCCGAGGAAACCCCCATCCTCTGCTCATCAGATCAGGGCGTTCGCCTCTCCTCGCTGCAACCAGTTATCATCAGCCACGTAACAGAACGGAGACCAGTGTGAAAAGCACAACGCATCAGTAAACACAGCCACTGTGAGAGCTGTAACGTTGCGTACTTTAGATTGATGCTCACAAACTCATTTCTGCCGGCTTTAATTCCATCAGGCTGTCCCCAGGACTGCGGGTCACCCCCTTCCTTAATGCAATCTTGGGAACCATCAAAGAGTTACTCCCACAACTTCTGCACAACCACAGCCGCTTTCAATGGGAGCTGCACAATGCATCAAAAGGCAAAATAAATCAAACCCACTTGTGCAAATAAGGGAGAAGTAAGACCAAGGGTGCACGTTAGTAAGTTAGTTAGTAAGGGTGCATGTTGGTAACTCCCTCAGAATGCTCTGGAGGAAAAATGGGGGTTTTGACAAAACTATTTGTCATGTAGGGCCTCTTTTCCTCAGGGAGCTGCTGTGGATTGGGAAGGTGAACATTTGAGACAGAAAGCTTGGAAAGCTTCCAGCCATGGTAAGAAGCGATGGTGCCATCTCCCCAAGCACTCCTACAGCTGCCTCGTCCCTGTATTTCCCTCTTTCTAGACAAATGACCCTGGTTTGGACTTCATCCCTCATGAGCCACTGCAGCAGCTGAGCGCAGGGGGCCACACAGACACGCTGGGAGAGCACTTCTGTTGGGACACACGGGGCAAACAGTGCAGGACTAAATGTGCTCCTGCTGCAGTGCAAAGAGGATGCAAAACCTCTTTGCAAGTCCTGGCTTTTATTTCCTCCTGGAGAAAAGCTAAGTTTTCCAGCAGGAAATGCACAATCATTTCTTACCTGCCCTAGCTATCGCTATGCTGGGATGCTAGAGGTGCTCATTTCTTCCCTTTCCTGAGCTGAAAACATCCAGTTAAAAACAGGAAACACTCCAATAATAACTGTCATGTTGTTCTTACTCAACCTGCAACCCCCGTCCCTCCTCCAGGAGCACATCTGCTTGGGGAGCCAAGCTTGTAGAAGAAAATAGTCCATGAAAAGAGAGAAAAATCAGGACTAAACCCATTCAGCCTTGCACAAGAGCCCTGAGGATGTCTTCCCCTTTCCTGCCAACGATTTATGCCCAACTCTTGCCATGGATGGGGCTTGGAGCAAGCTGCTCCAGTGGAAGGTGTCCCTGCCCGTGGCAGCGCTTGGAGCTGGAGGAGCTTTAAGGTACCTTCCAGCCCAAACCAGGCTGGGATTCCATGAGCACATATTACTTACATTCCCTGATGGCTGGGGAAGGGTGGGAAGGACAGATGAGCGCAAGGAAGACCGGAAAACATTAGCAGTAAGTATCCCCATGTCTTCTCTTCCCCTTCACCAGCAGTTTGACATTTCCAACTGAGCAGAGAAACACCAATTATGCCCTAAACCACCCGTTTCAACCCATGCAGTCAAAGGAGGCCCTTGCTTCAGAAGGGATGGTGGTGCAAATGCTCCAGAAGAGCTTCCTCGCAGCCAGGCAGAAGAAACCTGGCCGGATGAATTAACTAAATGCCTTGCTGAGCTGGTTGCTGATCAGCACTGCAAATAAGCACCGCCGGGAATGGGGAATGACCCACTCACACAGCTTTACACTTCATGCCTCTCAGCAAGCGTTATTTATAGCCTCACACTCAACCTTAATAAATGAGAATCAGATTAAAACCCCCTTAATAGTTCATATTTATTAGCAGTGCATGGAAGATCCTCATAAAAATAAGTTAATTACGTTGGTGCAAGCCTGCACATTCACTTCTTTAAATGAGATTTTGGGTTCATTGCATATTAAATCATTTGGCTCTCGGATTACACAATATCATCTCTCTTAAAACTCTCTTCTGCCCTTTTAGACAGTGTGCATAAGAGCACTCTCGACCCCATACCTTGGGCCTCATATCACAGGTGTGTGTTTCGGAGCTTTCCTGGCAGCGGTGCATCTTTTGGAATAGACATGATAAACATTTGCCACCACACGACCCATGTTCCACAAGCAAGTTACTCTGCTCCAGCATTCTCCAGCTGCATCCAGCTCTGAGGTGACAGCACAGAGGGACATGGAGCTGCTGGAGCGAGGCCAGAGGAGGCCATGGAGCTGCTGCGAGGGCTGTGACAGCTCTGCCATGGAGCCGGGCTGAGAGCGGG
>JAOEHX010050561.1:0-14660 GCA_025448015.1 Bolborhynchus lineola | reverse complement strand
CAGAGGAGCTGTGGCTGCCCCATCCCTGCAGTGCTCAAGGCCAGGTTGGACACAGGGGCTCGGAGCAACTGCTCTATAGAAGGGGTCCCTGCCCGTGGCAGGGGTTGGAGCTGGAGGAGCTCTGAGGTCCCTTCAACACAAACCAGTCTCCGACTCTGTGATTATGAATGGGCTCAGTCTGCTCCTTCACACGGGTAAGATCAATTTTGCCTCCAGAGTTCCAAAATGAAACCCCCACACACGAAGTCCCTCTTCCAAAGATGTATTTTCTCTCGAGGAGTGTACGAGCAGATGAACAGAAGGACAGCAAAGGCAGCTCTCATCTCCTGGCACTCTCCAGCAACAAGCAGGGACCTGAGGTATCACTGGTACCTTGGCTGAGCCCTCGCTTCATGTGACAACAGCAGATACGAGGATCCATTGTTGTGAGGCTGAAACACAGCCCTGACTGCAAACATTTACATACGTTTCACCACTTAGACAGGAGCTTGGGAAAAGACAAGACTACAGCAAACGCTACACTGCAAACACAACAAATATAATCTGGTTACAACCGACTGCAGAGCTTATGATACCGCTGGCCATGGGGAGAAAGAGAGAGCGGCACTCTGAGAATTAATGTTCTTCCAGTCTATAGAGAAGCAAATGAGTTTCTGGTGCTGAACAATTAGTACTGCTGTTAATTATGCGTGCGGGTTAGAAATAACACCAAGCATTTGGGACTGCTTCCATTTTGATTGTTTTCTTTCTGCACTGGATAACAAAAATATATTCAGACAGCTAAATAAATCCTGCATAACACTGATGGGACTCCTTGTTCACAGCAAGCAGTTATGCAAATTGCTAATTATGAGGCAGAGATAATCATAATCTAGCACATTTATGCAACCACATGTACAATGGGGATAGCTGAAGCAAGAGTTGCCTTACTGTCCTCAGCGCATTTGTTCAAGTCAGGCCGATGGGCTGGCTCACTGCGCGGCACCGCAGCCTCGTGCTACGGCCCAGGAGCAGCCACAGGGGATGCAGGGAGGCCACAGAACAGAAGGTTTAATGCGCTGGAAAATAACACAGTCACAGAACAAAAGGTCCAGGTACCCCCGAGGGAAACAAATGGGAGAGGGGGTGTCAAAGCATCCCCACTGGATTGAACTCATCCCTTGAAAGCCAAATTCATGTAGGTGCTCAGCCACTTCTCCATGATGGTAGGCTTCAAACGCCATGCAACGGAGGCACGGCAGGACCACTGGGTCAGGTCCCATCCTGACCCAATGCATTTCGGATGTAAGTACAAGAGATGGTTTGCATTCCCAGTGTCCGCTTCCTGGGATGAACTCCACGGGGTTAAAAGACCAAGAGCTACCCAAAACTATGATCCTCCTACCACTAACAAGTAAACACAAGAAATCTGAACTGCAATGCCTTTCATAAAAGGTATCAGCTTCAGGGACACCCTTCTGCTTTAGACACAGAACAGTCAGCAAAAAAATAAGCCCCAAAAGAGAGAGAAGGAAGATTGCATCCCAAACCTTCCTCACCCACAGCCATTCCTCCTCATTTGATCTCAGCCAGCACAGAGCGGAAGAATCACAGCAAGTACAACCTCAATTCCTAGAGAAGAACCATTAAAAACCCCACATCAATGACAAGAGGTGATCCTCAGTGCTCTCAACGATTGGCATGTTCCTGAGCGTATTATACTGTGCTTGACTCTCTAACAGGGCACACCAAATTCAGTGCTGCGCTGTCTGATGAGCAGTTTGCAGCACCGATCCCTATTCCTTGGTGACAGAACAGAATATACCATAGACTGATGGGCTCCAATTGCTGGCCATTTCCTCCCAAGAAATGTAACGTAAAACCTCAGCCAGACCAATGACACAGATCCATGTACTTGTAATAAACATGGCCTTACCTTCAAGTAGGAATTTCCCAGAGAGTTGTGATGAAGAATGGAAAATGCCCAATACCCAGTATCCAGTATCCAGCCATTTCAAGCATTGCCAAATCATTGCAGGTAGAAAGCATTAGGAGAGAAACAAAGACACTGATTAGCATAACAAATACAGTGTTTTCAACACACATTTTTAGCACTCTGAAGTGCACTCCCAGTTCCAGTACGCACCAAGAATCCTCATTCTGGTTTTCTTGCACAGATTTGCTTGTGTTTGAGGCTGGATTGATAGCAACTTTCAGAAGGCCGGGCTCCATCACACAGGCAAAGCTCCCACAACAGCAGACAAGGGATTGCAGACAAGACAAGGAAAAGCTCTGCAAAGCTTAGCCTGAAGGTCTTGGTCCCCCAGCCAAGAGGAAACAAACCACCCCCCCCCCAACAAAGACCCAGCAAGGGGACAGCTGTGATTCCTACCCTGCAGCAAACAACTTTCAATTCAGCCTTTGCTCTGCTTTTTAATAAGACCTCTATCTGCAGCTGGAAGGGGCATTTCCAATTCATTCTTTTCCTTGTGGAAATCAAAACAAAGCCATAAGAACTTCATTTCAGCACCAGCCTGTTTGCTGCCCATATAAGTTTATGTGATCGAGCCTCCTGTAACTGTCATAAAAGAACTCTGTAAAACATGGTTTTATAACACTTGAGCACAAATCTCACAGCTGAGGAGCTCCTCCAACCTTGATGGAGAATTCTGCTTTCCATCTGCTCCAGCCATTGCAAATTTCAGGTGGCTTTTTGCTCCTTGGGAGCGATCCTCATCTGAGCAGGAAGAGACATCTCCCTTTTCCCGAAGGAACCACCGGAGGAAAGGACAGACTGGAGGTTGCTACTCAGAAATCCTGCCTAGAATTTGTATTTCTCGTGGTTGTCTTGTAGTGGGTTTTGTGTTGTTTTGGTTTTTAATCCTCCTCCTCCTTTAAAAAGGAAAATATGGGAACTGACACTTCCAAGATAAAAGAAATTTAGGACAATACACTGCTGCTTATGGGTAATTCCTTACAGCATTCCTAACTCTTTACATTCAATTATGCACCAAACAATCTTAGTTCCCGGACTGATGTGAAATCAGAATCCGAGCTGTCGTAAAGAACACATTGATAAGTTCTGCTCCCTGCTTACTAGGAAAAGCTTGAAATGGGATTCTGACAGGCTTGGTACAAGCAAATAAAGAACCCCCAAGGCTGGCTCTGATCCTGCAAAGCACTTAAGCACACGCTTAGCTTTGCAAAATCAATGGGACTCTGTGAGTTCCTAGAGAACTCCAAGCACACGGGAGATTTGTGGGATCAAATCAGGAAAAAAGCCTTCAGGTCTTAAGCCTTAACCTAATGGTATTTCAGCTTCCCGAAAGCCTGGCTCTGAGTTTTAATTTAAACACTGAGGACTGAGCTTAATGTGTTTGCAGTAAAATATTTACTCAGCAGGTTTTAGAAAGGGGAAAAGGTCTTTGCGGAGCTCCAGCGGGTGAAGGGATCTAACAGAGCAGCTATTGACCACCCCCACGCCTTCAGGGTCCCAGGGTGGGTGTCTGGAAGGGCAGGACATAGCATAACAGACAACCCCCAAACTGCCATTTGCCTCTATTTTCATTACGTTTCTCAGTGCCTCCAACACAAACATCACTTCCACGTCTGTGCTGCTTCACGTCTGCACGGCTTAAAATGGGAAAAACCCTAGGGAATTGTTACTGTGCTTCACCCCAACCCATCACAACCTCAGTTTCAACCTTGAAAAGCAAAATAACAACAAGAACTATCTGCATTTTGAAGCTTTTGGAGGGGGGAAGTTTAAAAACGGGAAGGATTTTGCTCAAATGTCTACCAGACACTGAGCAGCCCAATGAGGCTTCAACCAACCCAGGGGCTCATACCAGCTAAGAAGAAAAAGTGGCTATTAGCAACATGTCAGAATTAGCTTAAAATGGCTTTGTCTTAGTTTTTCCCCCCATCAAATCATACACTCCTCTAAACTGACACACTTCAGATGTGAATTCACTGGTTCAGCATCTCCCCAAGAGTCACTGCGAGCAGATACTGACAACAGGAAGATCAATGCCACACTCAGCATCACCACCTTCTTCCACTACTTCTTGTTTCTAATGAGGCTGAACTAGTCAATCAGGGGGAGCTGCCCAATGCCAGCGAACAGCCCAGGAGCACGCCAAAGGGAAAGGCAATGCTCCCCTCCCACCCAAAGCACCCACCATTCCACAATGGCATTTTTCCAAAGACCCAACAAGACATCTCAGTGGATCAAATGGAAGCGGATACAGCTCAAGAAAAACAAGGAAACTGTGACTGCACAGAATGAAAGGAGGAGAGAGGAAGAAAAACTGAACCACTGACTCCAAAAAAGGCTGTATAGTAAAGCAAGTTAAGTGCTTTCCAACCTGTAATGAAGTAGGCTAAACCTCTGGTAGCCCCTTCTTTTAAACCTGCTTCTCTGCAGCCAAAAGCAAGGTAGAGAAGATATCTGAACGCCATTAACAATCTACATTCCGAATTATTCCTTCATAGAAGCTGTTAAACTATAAACACGCATTCTGCTTAATGCTCATGTGTCGTGTTTCCCCCAAATGTTGTTTTTACTGCTGGATCGCACTGATGAACACCAGCGGCTCCGATATTTCTTCCACTTGCTTTGAGAAGGAAGGCACATTTCCCCGGCAATGCATTCACCAGGGCACCAATCACATTTGTTAAAGTAAGTGGATTTGATGATGAGAACTGCTGAACAAATCTTCAGCAAATGGTGTTTATTGCCTATGTGAATGTTAACCATGCCACGCCAGCTGATATACAGGTCCTTAAAGCACTCAGCTCCCTGTATTTATAGGCACAGCTCTCCCGCTCCAGAGCAGGAATTAGCTGAGCAGAGCCCGGCCATTTCCACCGCCCCCCGCCACTCTCCAGCCGTCACCATTTGCATTGCAGGCATCCGAGCGCACCGTCCCTGTGAAACACGCTCCTGACTGAAGCTTTGCCAAGAGTAAGGAGTCTCATGTGCCGCAGCTGGTTTGCCTTAAGTGCTTCCCGAGTACCTTAGAAAGGGACCTCTGAGAGCAGAAGGGTTGAGGTAATTTCTGTCTGATGACGGTTAAGTGACGAGTGAGTTGTCCAAGCATGGGATGCCCATGTGCACGTGTGGATTTTCCCCCAAAAGCAATTCCTGAAGGGCACCTGATTTGACTTTGAAGCTGGCGCTGCTGCAAGCAAAGAGTTACCACCGAATCATAGAATGGTTTGGGTTGGACCTTAAAGCTGATCCAGGTCCAGCCCCTGCCACAGGCAGGGACTCCTTCCACTACAGCAGGTTGCTCCAAGCCCTGTCCAACCTGGTCTTGAAAGGTCCTTGTTACAAAAGGAGACGGCCAGAGAGCATTTCCAATCTACGCCAGCCTCCAGCTTCGTGCTGATGCATGAGCACAGTCCACACCAGCATGCAGAAATCACAGCAATGTGCAATCCTCTGCCCGAGCAGCATAATGGCACCAGCCAAAGGCAGAGGCAGGCTCCTCCGACACAGCCCATTTACTTGGCCATCTCTGCAGCCCCTGTGGAAAGCCACATCCTCCCGGCATAGACCCTGAGACCAAACAGCTCTGGAATCACCCATCACTCTTCCTTTGGCCATGGCGCAGAGCCGGTGCTACAGAGCTTTCCTCTGCAAAATCAGCTCCTCCAGAAGCATAAACCGCATTTGACAAGGCAGGGAAAAAAGAATACTACGAGAAAATGTGAATATTAACTGGTTTTTAAGGTATTCACTGAATACTGTTGTCTAAACTCATTTCCAATAGCCTGAATCCTTTCGACATCGACTGGTTTCCCCCAGCCAAGAGCCTGTGCTCGCAGCATCTTGAGAGCACAGAGGAACTGCACACACAGTAAAGCAGAGCACGTCAAGGACAAACCCACAACCCCGCTGCCGATGCGGATTCTGCAAGATTCCTGGGACAGTTTTTTCAGTCAACCTGATTAATGCTACTTTAATGTGCAATATTTTGTGTTTAATAACCCCGGCCTTGCCTCTGAAAGGAGGGAGAGGTTTTACGGTCCAGCATTTCACAGTCAGCTTTGCGAAGGGCTACCACTAGATTGTGTCCATCATTTTTTATGCTCCAACTGCATCCCTGGAACTGCAATGGTTTGGGGCAAAGGAGGACAAAAGGGGCTGCAAAGAGAAGAAATGCAAAAAGAAAAGCAAAGCAGCATCCTTTGGCCAGGACTGCTAAAAAGAATTACCTAAGCAGGCATTTGTATCAGAAGCTGTGGCTGCCCCATCCCTGGCCCTGTTCAAGGCCAGGTTGGATGGGGCTTGGAGCAGGCTGCTCTAGTGGAAGGTGTCCCTGCCTGTGGCAGGGGCTGGAACTGGATGAGCTTTAAGGTCCCTTCAACACAAACCAGGCTGGGATTCTACGATTACTTCAGAAGTCTCCATCCCTCTGAACAACTCAAAGAGGACAAAAGAAGCAAAAGGAAAGGGTTTCACTCCTCCCCCAGTCAGTGCCCACCCCAGCCTGAGACGATCAGCACTAATAAAAGCAGGATGCAAAGAACATCAGAGGATCAGTCTCCTGCCTGGGCTCTCCGGAGGAGCTGGAGGCAAAGAGCTGTCCCAGGAGATCCACCATGTACTGACCATGGGTGCTCCCAAGGGCAAAATCCCCCCCGGAAGGGACCCAGCCAGTTCCTGCTACGCTTCCACACCTCCTCCTGCAGACGGTCAGGAGCAGACCCAAAGCCAGCCCTAAAACACAACCAAGGAACCTGCTGTGCAAAAAATGCTTCGCTTTACTCAACGCTCCTTTGGCTTCCCAGGAAGCGAGGCTTTTATTAGGACAAATTCCTTCCATAGGAAGGGCTTCACTTTTAATTACACCATTTTAAGGTTATAAATTGTTCTCTGGCCCTTATACATAATTAAATAGAGGTGCTCTCTGAGCTTAATGTCAGTTTAAATTCCAGGCCAGAGCAAGTAATTTGTTTGTATGTTCAATGAACAAACCACTTCTTGCAGGTTTCAAAGAACTTTGCTCATGCATCATGCATAAAGGTTGCCTTTCTCCGAGCTGAAAGGTCAAGCAAAGCAGACCTGAAATTCCACTTGGCCCTCTAAGGAGGAAGCAAGGGCCCCTAAAAACCAGAAATGAAACTTCTGAGCTTCCTGTCTTGAAAACTCAAGAGCTCCACGTTTTCCAGGCCAGCTAATGTCAAGTCACCAGCGGGATCCCAACTGCTCCCACCCTGGCTTGCGTCAACACGAGCTGCACACAGCAAGCTAATGACACCCAGCTCGAGGGGAAAGGACTGGGAATTGCACTCTCAGGGGTCATTTAGCTCAGCACTGACGCTGAGCCACAGTCCAGGAGGGAACGTCAGTAAAAATCCATGTAAAATAAACACTCCCACCTCCCTGCACCACTGAGGTTTGCTCAGCCACACTGGGTTACAACTGCGAGCTGGAAGCTCGTGAGAAATGAGCTGATGAGGACAATTCCCAGCAGGAATTGTGGGCTTTCCTCACCTCGGGGCTCAGGTTGAGCTCTGTGTGGGGCAGAGAGCAGCAGGATGGCATGTGAATGCCCAAATCCTGGATGTGTACACCGTCAGCCACCCATCTGCTGAACCAGGACTATAAACCTCCTGCAAATAACAGCCAGTGATGGAAAAGGATATGATGATCTAACAGGGGTTAGGAAAGATCATAGAATCCTAGAATGGTTTGTGTTGGAAGGGACCTTACAGTGCACACAGGCAGGGACACCTTCCACTAGAGAGGCTGCTCCAAGCCCCTTCCAGCCTGGCCTTGAACACTGCCAGGGATGGGGCAGCCATCTCTGGGCAACCCCAGCTTTCTCAGCCTTAACCTTAATTTAAGGTTGCTCCTAGACCTGAGTTGTAATGATTTCTGCTCAAAAGGACCCACCCCCGATGAGATGTGAATGGAGGAAGAATGCTGCCAAGACACAGTTTACCTCAAAATTTCAGAGGAAGCTTTCCTGCTCTCCCTGAGGCATCCCTTTTCCAGCACGGGGCTGCCAAGTCATCTGTGGAGGCAGTCTTACAAGGAGCAGGCTGGGTTCTCCTTGTCACCATGCCAAAGCAGAAGAAACACTTCTCCCACGAGTAACACTGAGTTACTAAGCTCAGGTTTTGCCCGTGCTTTCCTAAAAGACACTGTTCAAACAAACTCCGAATAAAGCACTGGAAAGTCACCAAATCATTGCCTGTAATTGAGGTGGTTTTGCCCAGCTCACACGTACAGAGCTTTTACCCCTTTTATTCACCACCACTGCAGAAGTTAGCTGGCAGGGGAAGATGTGGTCCATGGCTTGACTGATTTTTCATCATCGCTGGCAGCAAATGTTTTACAAGTCAAGTGCTCCACTGAGATTTACACAGGTAACTTGTTTGCACTCGGATGCTTCCTCCACTGGGATTGCCCCATCCCTGGCAGCGTTCAAGGTCAGGCGGGATGGGGCTTGGAGCAGGCTGCTCAAGTGGAAGGTGTCCCTGCCCATGGCAGCGGTTGGAATTGGATGAGCTTTAAGGTTCTTTCCAACCAAAACCAGTCTGGAACGCCAAGACTGTATCCCACTCCAGCACTCCCTTTGGATATCTTTTTTTAAGGAGCTGGTCCCCATAGCACCATGATGTGAGTGGTGGGACAACAGTGGGCAATGGGACAATGTGCCTCTCCACTGCCCAGCAAGCCCTAACAGCTCCCACACCTCATCCTTTGCATCATCCTCACACAGCACAGACCAATGCTGCGGGGCACGAGATCACTCTCACCCTGCTCGAAACCAAACGGGGATAAGGTCAACTGATTTTCCTCTTCTCTTTAAACATTCCCCGTGCTAAAATAACTGCTGAGGGCAGTTGGGCTCCTCTCCTCTGGCCAGCCTCACGGTCCTGTGGCTGGGCTACCAATGCCACCGCTGGCTGTTCCCCCCAGGCACCGGCTGGGCCCTCCTGCAGCGCTGCAGTCAGGTGTCCCGACCTGATGGGAAACGCATAATCAATAAATAAATCAAACTGCATTTCCTGATAGGTTTCCTCAACCTATTTACCTTTCTTTTTTCTTTAAGTGAGTATTTCCTGATTGGCTGTACAATAAATTACTCACCATGATGTTAATTATGCATTACTGTTGTAATACATAGTCACTTACGTTGAGGACAGCAATATATCTCTGTGCTGAAGGCGCTGGCTGCTGCCTAGTCACCAAGGGAGATGCTACTCTCTAGGCTGAACAAAATCCTTCCCAGCCGTTAAAGACATCAGTAGTTCGATGCTAACTTTGAGGAGACATGGGAAACAGCAGAAATGCATGGAACATCCGGATCAAATTCCTCTTCACTGGGGCATTTCAGAAACCATTTCCTTGTAGGAGCAACAGGGTTTGGCATTACTTGATCCTCTGGGGTTAAAAGGGAGAGGATGAAGGAACGTAAATGACAGTCATACAGGAAACTCCATATTTCACTATCAACAGTTAATCTACTGTGTCACATTTCTTAGAGAACTAAATGAAATGCAGTAAGCGCTGTGTAAAATTTGAGCTAGGGAGCAAAATGATTTTGTCGAGCAAGTAACTACCTCACACCGCGTGTTCTATGCCCTGTTGAACAACCTGCAGGTTGTGAAAACAAAGTTACACCAACAGTGGCAGAGATTCCCTTCCCCTGCAGGAAATCCTTCAGGGATTTACAGGGCTCCATGTAGCAACCTGCTTTAGTGGAAGGTGACCCTGCCCGTGGCAGGGGGTTGGAACTGGATGAGCTTTAAGGTCCCTTCCAACACAAACCAGTGTGCGATCTCTTTTGACCTGCCTCCGTACAAGTTGCCTCTCACCCACAGCGTTTCGCCTTGGGCCATGGCGTTAGCTGGGAGGACCTGACAGAGACACGAAAATGCCTTACTTTCATCTAAAATAGAATCCTGTCACCTCTCCATGACTCAACCTCACCTCCGGCGTAGGAGGAAGTGTCACTTGACTTAGAGAAGAAGGATTTCTGCCAGATGCAATCACAATTAGAAATCCCATTTTTAACACATCAGGAGAAGCCAATTTAGGTTTTGAAGTTAAATCACAGCGGATCTCAATTAACTTCTATTAAATGAGTTGGGAACAAACACTTAATACAGCAAACAAGAATCTTCCTCTGCGGCCCTATTGCAGTCCCTCACCTCCAGAAACAGCCGACAGCATCAGCACAACATACAGAGAGACACCAACTCTATGGGATGCTCCAAGACAGACAAAACCTTTTGTGTGGATTTCCCAGGGATAAGTGGGGTTTAAAACCACCAAGCAATTCCTGTGAACCACTTCGGAAATGCTTCAGATAACCCCTGGCTAAGCAAGAAACCTGGGCTGAAGTATTACTGACTCCCTCTTAAAGCTGTTTCACTGTGGGAAAACCACAACCTGAATATCACTGGGTCTGAGGAGAAGTGCTACCTCTCAAAAGCATCAAGGCCATGAAAGCAAACCAGTAAAATGAAGGATTTATGAAGTTTCCTTGCGAGAAACCTCCATCACTCGCAGCCCTCATGGGAAGCAGCACATGGCCAGCACCAAGGACTGTGCTTTGGTCATCATGCGCTAATGCCAGCTCTATTTCATACCTCTCCAGACTACCCCAGCCCTCTGCTCTGCAGGGTGCAAGGCTGACATCGATACCATCATTTTGAAGCCTCCCTTCATCTCTCTGCTCGAGCTACATCACAAAAGCCACCCAGTACCAACGTCCCCTCACCGCAGCCCTGCTGGGCTCCACTGCCGGGGTCTGCCTTGCCTCGGGGTGCTGTCTGCGAGCAGGGCGAGAGGAGAAGGCTGTGTCAGCAGCTGCATCTCCTGGGCTGACCGTTATGTTTAAAGGGCATGATAAAAATCAGCAATGAATTATGCAGCACCACTTGGTAAGCCCAGCCCCAACAGCTCTCGAGAATCCTATTTTAAAGTTAAATTGAAGTCTGATCCTTTATCTCAAAGCTTTAATAAACCACGCAAGCTACATGCTGTGCTCTCCACCGCCTCGCCCCGCAGCACGCTGGGCTATTCCAGGCCAGGTTGGACAGGGCTTGGAGCAAGCTGCTCCAGTGGAAAGTGTCCCTGCCCGTGGCAGGGGGTTGGAACTGCGCGAGCTTTGAGGTTCCTTCCGACCCAAACCCATGACTCTGTAAATGCAAGATCCCCGTGATCCCAGCATCCAGCAATGCAGCACTGAAGATGCTGAGCTCAAGTATCACCTTCTGAAAGCTGAACCCATCACTGCTGCAGGATCCTTTTCCACTCAGGAGCCTGTAAAAAGGACAAGCACACAGCAAATGTGCAGAACAGCAACACCAGCCCCACCGGGGAGC
Source organism: Bolborhynchus lineola (assembly GCA_025448015.1). Classification (NCBI taxonomy): domain Eukaryota; kingdom Metazoa; phylum Chordata; class Aves; order Psittaciformes; family Psittacidae; genus Bolborhynchus; species Bolborhynchus lineola. Next base: position 3,329 of record JAOEHX010050561.1, on the reverse strand, counting down.
TACAGCCTTAATGGAGCCACTCCAGACGGGAAAACCAGCACCATGTACCTCTAACAAAAGGTTTTCTATAGCACTAAAAGGCTGTGTGCTGCGAGCTGCATCAGCCTGCTCCGCTCCAGGTCCTGGCTTCCTGTGCCTTGGCTGCGATGTAACCACAATGGCCAATTTCATTAATTAAATTAAAATGCATTAAGCAGTCCAGCAGGAAGGCCGGGCTGCCTATTCCACTGCTCCTGAAGTACCAATTATTACAGCGGGGGAAAGAAAACAGCCATCACCACAGCCCCAGTGACTTGAAAATAAAAGGCAAGGGAAAAAGTAAGCACAAGCAATAGCGGAGCAGGATGTACAGCGGTGGCCCAGGAAAACCAGAGCAAACAGCCACCACAGCTGAGGGACAAGAGCCTGCCTGCTCCCTGCGATCACGCAGCAGCGGCGAGAGGCACGTTACACCCATCCACGGGCAGCGCCGACAGCCAAGTCACAAAGCCCCAGGAGAGCCAGTACCCCCTTAATTCGAAGCCAAACGGAATGGTTTAACCAGGAATTGAAGCCAGCCCGCGGAAGGGATCAGCTTCCCCATTAAGAAAATCTGTCTCAACGCCAACAGTGCTTTTAAGGAGGAGGGCATCCCAGAAATGCCAGGTACGGGAGCACCTGCATCCCAGCTGGAGACCCCAAGCCTTCCATCTGGCCTGGTGACAGACATGAAAGTAAACTACATCCTTGTCAACAGCACAGAGGAGGAAGTTCACTGTACCCACAGGAAACATCCTTCAAATTCAAGCCAATGCCTTGTACAAGCTATCTGCTCCTCTAGCTAAGGCAGTCTTCGGTGCTTCTGCAGGCATGGGGACAGACCTGCAGCCAGTCTGGAGCCAGCTAAAATCCAACAGAAGCCTGGGAGATTGTCTCCAAAGGAGGAAGTCTCTTCTGAGCAATCAGTCCAATTCCTTTGAGCTACCAGCAATATAAGTTGACCTGTTCCCAGCAAATACATCAGTAAGATATGCCTGTGGAAGGATGTCTGGTTGAAAGCAGGCCCCTGGCTTCATCCACAGCATGCTGTACAACCAGCCCATATGCCACACACTGGTCCCTCCCCTCCCCAAACCTGCCTGCCCTGAAGCACAGGGCCAAGTGAGGTCCACCTTGATGCCACATACAGTTCGAGCCACTCACTTGAGACAAGTTGCAGCATCCAGATCCAAGTAAGGCCTGATTCTGCAATGATACTGAGCTGTAGCCACCCTCAACCAAGAGTGGGAAGAAGCTCCAGGGGACAGCAAAAGAGATCTCCTATGGAGAGCATCTTCCAGTGGGACCCTTTCTGTAGCAGCCCTCCAAAGCCAACACAGTGCTCTGCTCTCCTACCGAGCCTCCCAGGCTTCAGTCAGGCCACAGCAAGGCAGAGTCTGTGCTGCTTTTATTAAACTCAGAACTTCCCTGCCATGCCCGGAGATGCAGACACTCAGAATCTGTTATTAGAACATTTATCTTCTGGTACGAGGTGTGTCATACATCTACCCCCAGGAGCCACAGGCGAGGGATGCGGGCACGGGGTTGGAATAGCTGCTGCTACTTTACTTGTGCAGATGAAAGCAGAGAGAGGACTGCAGGCACAGGATGCCAAGCAGACAGCTGAGAGGACTGATTTGGATCGACAGCTGTGGGTTCCTGCAGCCGCAGGAGAGAGGTTAAGACAGGAAAACGTTCCCATAAAACCTCGGTTCATTAGAGCCACCTCCACTGGTCCTCCCCCATCCTTTCACAAGGAGAAGAATAACCGGTTTCTCCATTATTTCCCTCTTTCCCATCCTGCACAGAGCAAGCACCACCACCAAGATCAAAAAGTCCTCACAAGCGATCACAAGCCTGATTCTTCTCCTATGTCCTGCGGCCTTCTGAAGGAACCTGCAGAGCCATTATGAGTGCTGGCTCCCATCAATGGGCCTTTCATGTGCTAAAGCCTCTTATTGACACCACTTATTTATAGCAACTGCACTGCACCATTCATTTAAACACATCAGCATTTGTGAATAAGAGCGGACTGAAGCAGAGATTTTGGAACACACCAGCCAGAAACAGAAGACAAAGTTCTCCAAAGGTGAGGCTGTAACCCGCTATTGTCCCTCAGCTCCCTGACCTGATCTGCACCTCTGCTCCCCAAGCCTCCCTCTTCCCAGCCAATCTGAAGGGCACCAAAAGGCTGTGAGGACTTCATGGTCTCTTGGCTTCAGCCAACTCACCTTTAAATCACAGAACCCCAGCCTGGTTTGTGTTGGAAGGGACCTTAAAGCTCATCTGGCTCCAAACCCCTGCCATGGGCAGGGACACCTTCCACTGGAGCAGCTTGCTCCAAGCCCCATCCAACCTGGCCAACTGCTCCTTATTATTTCTTTTGATTTAGTATGTCACAGGTACAAAAGAGCTGCTACAGATCTCTGCCATCATGGGCAGTGTCTGCTGTCACCACTTCTATCATCATCATAATTCCATTTCATCATCACCTTTCACTGAGACTTACTGGCAGGACAAGAACAGAACTATTCACAACTCTACTCCAAAGAGCAAACCAGCTGAAGGGAGAGAAGGGAAAGGTCACCAATCCCCTCCCGCTGCAGCAAACACCTAAGTTACAAGAGTGCAAAGGTAAGCTAAAAGCACTGACAAAACCCAGGGACAATATGAAAGCTTTGGTGACCATGAAGTACATGTGCTTTTCATTCCAGATGACACACTGGAGAGGTCAACTTTGAATTAAGCAAAAACCAGGGTGGAACTCCACACATGGATGGACAGTCAGTGCCAGAGAGACTGGGATGAGGATGACTGCATCCGAGAGAGTGGCCTTTTCAAACCTCTCTGCATGACAACCACACGGGACTGAAACAACCCAATCCAGGGCAAGCTTAAAGCAGCTGATCTGGGGTTAATTTGGATTTAAGTAAGAAGAAAACCAACCCTCCAAGAATCAGCACTGACATTCATGGGGCTTTATGACACAACTCACAATGTTTTATATTCTTACAGCTTCAGCTTTTGGCATCTGGCTTTCCAGTTATAAAACATTTGAGTCTTTGTCATTCTGGAAGCGAGCACTAAGAAAACCACCAAAAATTCAATGTGATACAAAAAGTTCCCTCATTCTTGTGACTTTAATGTTTCAGTCAAACCTATTTCATAGGGAGACGCTGCCCCCTGCGAGCTCAGGTGTCCTGGGTTCAGCAGCAGTCATTTTTCCCTTTCTCAGTAGCTGGTGCAGTGCTGTGGTTTTGACTTTCAGCCTGAGAACAGCGCTGATAACACCGATGGTTTCAGTTAAGGCT
>JAOEHX010050560.1:23279-39468 GCA_025448015.1 Bolborhynchus lineola | reverse complement strand
CTTAGCAACTTCATTTGCCAGCTCCTTCAGGACCTGCGGATGGATTTCATCAGGTCCCATGGACTTGTGTATGTTCAAGTTCTTAAGGTGGTCTCGAACCAGATCCTCTCCTACAGTGGACCCAGGGTCTTCATTCTCACAGTCCCTGCATCTGCCTTCCAAGACTTGGTCAGAGCATTTGCCAGTGAAGACGGAGGCAAAAAAGTAATAAAGAACCTCAGCCTTCTCCAAATCCAGGGTAGCCAGTTCTCCTGATAGCTTCTGGAGAGGGCCCACATTTTCCCTGTCTCTCCTTTATTCGCAATGTACCTATAGAATCCCTTCCTGTTATCTTTCACATCCCTAGCCAAGTTTAATTCTAACTGGGCCTTAGATTTCCTAACCCGGTCCCTAGCTTCCCAGACAGCATTTCTGTATTCTTCCCAGGTTGCATGTCCTTTGACAGAGGAAGTGTCTTACTTTAGCATTCACAGCAACCTAATGTTGCTGTATGTTGGGTTTATTGTTTGTTACCCCCTTCTTAAACACAATACATTTCATACAGTTGTGCAAGACGTTTATTTTTCTTGTTGCTGCATGATTATTTCAACCTAGATACCACTGATATTTAAAATAAGAGGCAAGGGAAGATGAAGAGAGTTTTGCATGAGTCTCCACTCTCAGGTCAGGGGTCTATGAAATGCCCTGACACCACAGGACAAACCTTGTGTCTCCTTACATTGTTTCTCTAATGTCAGCTATTAAGGCACATGCATTTGCAGGAAAGGGAAATTGTAACCCAGGAGAGAACATACAGACAGATCTGCTCTAACATCAGGGCTGAAATCTCTACATTATTAGGGATGCATGTCTGCCATCCTACCTGAACTGCACTTGCTATCATCTCAGGTTGGGTGTTACAGTCACAATTTCAGTTTCAGGGGCTGTGTTTTGTTATTTGCTGTTTATTCACTGGTTTTCTGTGCAAACAATTGAATGATCATGGGGATCTGAACCTCCAGGAAAAAAAAAAAAAAAAGGCAAAACCTTGGAGTTACATGAGGTCTGCATAAAAACTGTGGAGTAGTTTGACCATTGTTATGAGGAAAGAGCTAAGAGTCCATAATAAAAGCACACACTGAAATCAGCTTAGAAATACATATTTTTAAACTGAATATACGTAAGGATATGGCTTCAAGAACATGTTGTAAAAGGCAGATTTTTTAAATATGTGGTTTTCACTGAACTGTAGAAATTCTTTCTTAAATTTCCAAGTATATTTAAATTGTCTTCTCTCTGTACAGCTGGGACGAAGAAAACTAATCACTGTTATACCTAAACACAGAAGGAGGGCTGCAAGCAGGTGAGGAGTAATCCAGCTCCTACTGTAACCCCTGTAACTTTCAGGGGTCCAAGAGTTACTTCTCCTGCTGAATCAAGCCTTCAAATTCAATAATGTTTGAGCCTGCAGCTCAGCACAGCCAGCCAGGGAAAGCAGCTTTGCAGGAGCCCAGACCTGACGTATGGCCAATGGGAAGCCAAAGAAACACCTAACACTAAAGATACATAATGTTTCAGGGAGCTCAGGATGTGGAAGCAAGGCAGAAACCAATTGCTCTTAGCTGCACTGATCTTAAGGAATTTGGGAGCTGGATGGACTATCTCTTGATGTAGATTAAACGATGTTTTAGTCTCGCAGATAGGGAAAAATAATCCTGCAAGTTAGATACGTAAGGCTCTGAAATGGACTTTGAGGGCAAATGGATCAAGAAAATTGAGCTTCAGCCTTATGCCATGAGTCATGTTCAGGTCCAGGAATCCCTCTGAAATTTACTAATGAACAAATTGTTTCAATGTTACATTTTAGTAATAACTCCCTCAATTTTTGTGAATGTGATTTTTATCCCAGCAGGTGAAAAATACAAAAATGGTATGCGACCTCTGGACAAGAGTCTCTTCACAACTTGTAGCGTGCCTTATGTTTGTTATATCACCTAGCGGTGGAGTTTATTTTGGAGAATGGTCAATAGCATGGAAAATCTTAAAATTTTTGAAAAGTATTTGAAAAATATCCTTGAAGCAAAACTGATGACTCTAATAATGGACTTTTCCCCAAAGCACAATTTCTCTTTCCTGGATAACTCTTATCTGATGTCCTCACAAAATCTCTGGGGTAGGGTATGTGTGGCTGAGGCGTGGTTGAATATGAGAACCACCCTGTTCTTCACCAAACTCCAGCTATCCTAATAAGGCAAGAGTTGAACAGAGGATATATTTGACCTCCCTGTCTGTCTTTCTGTCAATAACTAAAGAAAATCTATAAGAAAATAACATGAAGAAGCAAAGAAGCAGAATTCACTTACCATGTGATTGCCCACTGTGCCGCCAGCCCAGCTGACCATTCATAAACTAGATTCCGCTTCTCCTCCACTAAGGTCCCCATTTGGTTTTCCAGATTCCAAGATACCAAAACCACCATGAGAAACATTCATGCATAAGAGCATACAATGTAGAAAATAAAGTGATATTTCTCCTGCCTAACATTATTCTCTTCTTCAATGCTCTGTTCAGCTCCTAATTCATTTGGGATTACAAAATGAAGTATAGTGAAATTATATGATGTTCTGGTTTACTTCATCATCCTCTAGCACATCCCTGGGAGCCAGGGGCATGTGTTGGTTTTCCACACCCTTGTGTCAAAGCTACATTTGGGAAAATTAGAACTAAAAGCACTAGGAGACCTTCTGCCTTCCCTCAGTCCCTGAGGAGCACAGTAACATGCAAGACAGTCCATACTTTATTTGCAAAGGAGGATCATCTTGAACTTGCACTCCCAGACACAGGACTAGCATACTGCAATTCAGAAAAACAAAAAAAACCAAACTAAGATATGTTGTTGAATGGCTGGTCCCCAGCTTGTCCCCTGTGAAAACAAAGGAAACTTGTCTGAATGGACCAGAACTGTAATACTCTGATAATACAGCTCTGAAAATATCCTTGGCAGTCAAGGCTGGTCCAGACCACAGGAGTCAGACATAATTTTCTGTTCAGTATAGCCAGAGGGTGACTTAGAATCAAGAAGCAGTGCAAGATACATTTGAGACTTCTGCAATATTTTAATACTACCAACTCATTCAGAGAGAAAACCTAGGTTTGATGAGTAAGGCATCCAGGGCTGCCTGATTCTTATCCATCATTATCCATCATTGAGCATCTTGTACAGCCTGGTCATGTGGTGTTTCAGTCACTGTATGTGCTGCTTCAAGAATGCAGACAAGACAATTCTTAGCTTGAAGTAAGAAAGGGTTCTAGTTGAAATCTCTCCTCTGAAATATCAATGAACTTCAAAATGTGCTAAGGTTACCTTATCTTTGTATTACCACCTTTTCCAATGTTACTGCTATCTTGAATGAAGCCCCCACGGCAGGCAGAGAGTAGAGAGGAAGAGATCTGAATGTGTTTGAAGAAAGTACTCCTCCCTAGTGAACCTTGTTGTAGCAAAAAGAAAAGACATGTGAGAGTGAACCATTCAAGTCCCCTACCTATAAGGAAGATGGCCTGTACGGACTGGAGAGTCCAGCTGTGTCGATAGGTGGTTAGCTGATTTATTACAAAGACAGCAGGCTATGATATATTCTGTCATTTGTGATTTGGAGAAAGCTCCAGGAACAAACTTGCCAACAAAGTTTTAAGTTGACAAGCATGTACTCTTTATTGCTGCGCTGGGAGGCACGAGGCATAGCTCCTCCTAACGTGTGTCCCCATATTGCTGCACAAGCCATCCTTATATAGCTATGGAGCATACATACATATTCATGAGGCTACGTATGGATTACTTCATTTTCCAGAAAGTTCCCTTCATGTGTACAAAAATGTGGTGGTGGTCTCTGAGGGTCGTTTACTTCTTCCAACAGTCTTCATCACTGATGGCAGCCTTTGAAGCACGCGCAGTAGATGCTTATACCAGCTTAATCAGTTCATTAACACCACAGACATAACAATCATCCCGTCCTCATACTTATCAGTTAGTTTAACTGCAGCCCATCCTGGACCTCTGCCATTCCAGATACTCACTATCTTTACGTCCTGTTCTTCTAGCCTGTTTTAATTACACTCATTTTGTACTAAGGTCATAAAGGCCTAAACTACATCAACCAGAACAGTTTATCTTGTACAAGAATTCTCAGTATCTTCTCCAGCTGTACTCTGTATTTTTTATTCTGTATATCATGCATCTCAGTAATATTCCATTACTATTGTTACAAAGTCATCAAACTTAATATTACTTAAAACTGATTCTAAAGGTTTATATATTTCATTTTGTGGCTTTGTGCCCCCTTTGTTTCATTATCTGGAAGGGAGATCACTGCTCAGTCGGGCTGAGTATCGGTCGGCGGGTGGTGAGCGGTTGTATTCTCTTCCCTTCTTATTTCCCTTGTCGTTATTATTATTGGTGGTAGCAGCAGTTGTTTGTGTTGCATACCTTAGTTATTTGCATACCTTGTTGTTTGCATACCTTGTTGTTTGGATACCTTAGTTGCTGGACTGTTCTTATCTCAACCTGTGGGAGCCACATTCTTTCGATTCTCCTGCCCATCCTTCTGGGAGTGGGGGAGGAAAGGGAGGGAGTGAGGAAGCGGCTTTGTGGTTCTGGGTTGCCGGCTGGGCTTAAACCTCAACAGACATGAAGGCAATTCAACAGGCAACGCTCTTGTGTAAGGGACCTTATGTGCAGCAGCACTGCTCTTTCCTGCCTCTTCTGCAGCATGGTCTGGCCTGGACAGGTACATCCTTACAGGGACCACTGGGCTTTAGCTTCCCAGGAAGGCTGCTGCATCAGGTAAGCTTGGGATCAGCTCCAAGTTGGGAAGAGAGACTTCTTCCTCGAGGTGACACTGAAGGCCCCAGTCATTTTGCCACTGGGGACAGCTCCTCACACTTGGTTGAAGCATGGCCTGACCTTGGTGAGACTTCTGGCACAAGCTCCTGTTACTCTCTGGGGCAAGATTTTCCACCATGGAAGCAAATCATAGAATCATATAATGGTTTAGGTTGGAAGAGACCTTAAAGTTCAACCCCAATACTCATCATACCCCTAGAACTGGTTGCTTGTACCCAGTCCCCTGCACAGCTTGGCTGTTCGCAATGGGACTGTGTAGCCAGGTTGTCTCTGAGGGGTTTACTGTCATTGGGTGAATGCAACTTCTGCTGCAGTAGTTGCATAAGGCTGTATCCTGCCACAGCAACATCTTTTGATTCTGGTCCTGCCCAAACAAACCCCCTACGTACTATGGGGGGAGATAAGGCCCCCATAGTGCATGTAAGGAAGTGTCTGGGGAAGGTGGTGTGGATTGCTCCTCCCATTGCTCCTCTAGTGCATCTAGAGGAAGGTCACAAAGATGGTCAGAGGGTTGGAGCACCCCTCCTATGAAGAGAGGCTGAGAGAGCTGGAGTTGTTCTGCCTGGAGAAGAGAAGGCTCCATGAAGACCTTGTAGCAGCCTTCCAGTAACTAAAGGGGCCTACAAGAAAACTGGAGAGGGATGTTTTACAGAGCATGTGGGGACAGGACAAGGGGCATTGGCTTTATGCTGAAAAAAGGGGGATTTAGATTAGATGTTAGGAAGGAGTTCTTCCCTGTGAGGGTGGTGAGGGACTGGCAGGGGTTGTCCGGAGAAGCTGTGGCTGCCTCATCCCTGGCAGTGCTCAAGGCCAGGTTGGACAGGGCTTGGAGCAACTTGGTCTGGAGAAAGGTGTCCCTGCCTGTGGCATGGGGTTGGAACTGGATGAGCTTTAAGGTCCCTTCCAACCCAAACCACCCTGTGATTCTATGATTACACGAAGCACCTGAAGCTTAGTGAGGCAAAGAGAGAGATACACACTGCACAGAGCCTTTTTTATTGGTCTGATACTGTATTTTCTCTTGCATAAGAATTCAGTAATTGTTCAGCAAAACCAGTGCAACTGGAGGTCATTCTCCGTGTGACTCAACAAAGTGCAGCACCTCTGCTCAAGGAGACAAAGGAAATTGCAGCTCTGAACATCTGTCTTACATTCCTGTGTCTTCTTCCTGGAGAACTCAATCTCTTTTCAGCCAGTGGCTGCTGGACCCACCCAGAGAGAAGAGAACATAAGAGTCCAGGACCTGCTCTGATGACCCTGAGCCTTCATGTGTTCCCTGAGCCATTGGATGCACTGGGGATGCTGGACACAGGGTAATATCACTTCCACTCACATCATTCCGCTCAACACAGTGAAGATGAAGGCTCCAGAGTTCCCCACCCCTCCCAACACAGCCCTGTTACCAGCTCATTGCTCATCTCCCAGTTTTACTCAGGATAAGGGTATCTCCATCATACAATTATTGATGCAGCTTCACAAATTCTGTTATGTCTGTTACACTGGACATCATTCCAGTTGTTGAGTACTCCTGAAGTCCGATGGATTACAACGCACTTCTCATAAGCTGGATTACTTGGTTCACCTTCCCGCCAGAACCTGAGATAGAGACAGATGTGTTACTCCCCAGCTTACCCTGTAGAGCCCTTCTGGAAAAGGGCACGGTGAGATGCAAGGCTTGGAGGGAAGACATGAAAATTCCAGATGCTGATTCATGGACAGAAGCAGTGCTCTTCCTCCCACTCAGATATCCCACTGGCATCAGTCTCATGTGGAAACTTGCCTTCTGCCTACAGCAGACACAACAGGACCTGCCCAGTCCTGACAGGGGGAGCTGCTCACCACATCTTCACACCCAGCAGAAGCATGCTTCTGCCTCCCTGGCAAGTTTGCCCTTCAGAAGAAGACGCAGCAAGGGCAGCCTTGCTAATCTCTCCCTGTGCCACATCACTTCCACAGCACCAGAACACTGGCATGCCTATGTATATATGTGCGCACAGGCATGGTGGGAGCAGTATGGAGGTCAGGCAAGGCCGGTCATCTCTGAAGGGGTCTTCCTGCTGGCAAGATGCAGCTTCTTTTGTACCTACAGCATTGATGGCCACATCACAGACAGTGAATTAATAACCAATAACCAGCATTGATAGGGCCATGTGAACCTGGTGTCCTACGCAGCCCTCTCCCACTCCTCATGGACCTCTCATCAGGAGTTACGTCTCTTCCCTCTCATGTACCAACAGACACCCTCACATCTCCTCTACCTTCTCACACTGCAGAAGCCACACCAAACCAAACACTCTCCCATTTGGGAATACTCACGCTGCTGTCACATTAAATGGAGTCTGGTCCACCCACTGCCACTGGCCCATCTTCTGTGCACTCAGACCAATGTAGTGATTCTCTCCTCTTGAGGGCTTTTTAACCTCCTTAGAAAGGAAATCCTGGAAATGAGGGAGAGTGCAATGTCCGTGAGATACAGGACTGAGCAGAGGGAGGTGGCAGGAGTCCCTGCGGAGCTGGGCTGGTGGCAGAGGGGAGCCGGTGCTGAAGGGATGACCAAAGGACATCCATCCCTCGTCCTTGCAGGACAAAGAGGGACTGAGTCCCCTGCCATGCTGGCGCTGGGGCTCTGGCTGCTGTGCCCCCCTCTCAGCCCTGCACATACCTGCTCTTCTTTGCTGTTGATCACCACCAGGTGAGAGCCCATCCCAGTGCAGTTCTGCTCGCTATCAGCCCAGGACATCACATCACCTGAGAGGTAGTAGCAGCTTCCTTGGAAGCGTTTCCAGCCCTTCGGGCAGCATTCCCAGCCCTCCTCTGTGGTGGAAGAAACCGCAGAGGTGAATGCTAAGAACAAAAGAGGTGGCAATTACAAGGATCTCTGTTCTCCTGGGACAGTCACAGAATCCCAGGTTGGTTTGGGTAGGAAGGGACCTTAAAGCTCATCCATTTTCAACCCCTTGCCACAGGCAGGGACACCTTCCACTAGACCAGGTTGCTCAAAGCCCCATCCAACCTGGCCTTGAACAGTGCCGGGGCAACTTCTCTGGGCAACCTGTTCCAGCATCTCCCCACCATCACAATGAAGAATTTCCTCTTAATATCTAAAATCTCCCCTTTCATCTTAAACCCATTCCCCCTTGTTCTGTCACTACAGTCCTTTGTAAAAAGTTTCTCTCCAGATTTCTTGCAGTTCACCTTTAAGTACTGGAAGGCTGCTCATGTTCTCCTTAGATCACTTATCCTGACAGAAAGTGCCTGAAAAAATAAGGGTATTATAGATATTTCTTGCCATTACTTTGAGGCATGACCAGTAAGCTTTGTGCACACAAATGCATAGTAATCTAGTCTAGACAAAGTCACTTTTAGTGATCTGGTTTGCCTTCTCCTTTTACATTAGGCCTTTGGACATAGGGAACAGGCGATATTGCTTCTTTCTCTGACTAGAGATGCAGTTTTATTATTGCTCCATTGTTAACCTTTTCTGCACCACCATGTGCTGTCCCATTTGTTTGAGCAGTGTTCACAGCCACCCTGTCCTCCAGGACATCATTAACATGTCCCTCTACTTTCCACAAGCCGTTAGCAGGAAATCCTTTCTCTCCCCACCTCTCTCTACAGGAGTCTGCCTCTCCAGAGTCTGCTCCCACTGTCACTTGCTGTCAGAGCAGACCCCAGCATTGACTGTTCCTGTCCTGCACCTCTGCCAACACTACTGACCTTTGCTTCCTGGTGCTGCTGAATCACACAACCACTCCTTGAATTTTTGCTTCAAGGCTGGGGGCTGATCACTGCTGTGGGAGAAGAGAGCGACTGCAAAGGGAGAGGAAAGGCAGCAGAATTACCCCTTTGTCCCAGCTCATCATACAGCATCTCTGGGGTTCACTCTTGTTTCCCCATTTCCCCAGCAAGCACTGCCCCAGCATCACCGCTCCTTGGGCTGTCTCTTTCCACTTCACAAGTGGTAACTGCCATCCTCTCAGCAAAGGGAAAATGCGTTTCTGCTCTCAGCATCCCACAACTGCCCACAAAGGGTCCTACGGACCACTGACTGGCAAAGACTAGCTGGGATGACCTGGCCAACAAAGCTAGAGAAGCCTGAGACCCACCCAAGAGCAGCTGTCAGCCATAGCTGTTTGTCAACAGTCTGTCCTAGCCCCAAGCAGCTGACATCAGGTCCCCCTGGGATGCTGTGGAGCTGAAGGAGTGGGGTTGGTGGATCCCTGGTCCACAGCTCTGAGAAAACCAGCCCAAACAAATGGTATGGCTGCCTTCCCAGCCAGGAGACAATCTTCCATGTCAGAGAGCAGAAGGACCACTGGAAGGACATCGTACTGAGATGGCAAACAAGGTGGAACTGATTCCATCCAACCACAGGCATTTACAAAATAGACATATGTATTACTTATCACACCCTGATTGGTTTCCAGTCAATATCCCTGAATGTTTGAGTTAGTGATAAGCCCTTTGTGTTGTTGATGTGGCCTGCTGACACCTATCACATTAACTTCTGGGACTCAGGAACTATTGACAGCAAAAGGAAGAGCAGCAATTTATCCTTACAACATGCTTCTTCCAGAATCCATCATCTTTACTGACAATTTGTACAAACATGCCATGAGTGACCTTTCACAGAAAATGAGAATGAAGCAGTGGTTGAAATCTCCACAAACCATGTGTGCTTCATGAGTTATTCCAGTACACTGTAAGACTCTTGGAGGTGCTAGGACTGTGAAAAGCCATTTTTTCCACTAGGATGTGAAGTGTGTGCAAGCCCTTAGAGAGCTCAAGTGCAGGTTCAGCTGCCTGAACACTTGTGCTCCCATCTCCATTTCTTCCTCACCCCTTTCATTAAGTAATTAAGTTCTTTTTTTGTGGTATGAAGGTAGAGAATTGTTCCACAGTTCCAAAGAGGCTCTGCAAGATGGGGATTGTGCAGTCATAGAAAAAATGATGATTATAGAACCCTCAATCTGGGAACACTGAAGAGGCCCCAGGGGAAAAAGTGGAAGATTTGTGAGGTATATGCAGACACATGCAAAGTGAGACCTTACAGAAAGCCCCCAAACCCCCAAAATTCTGAAAATGGCCATGCTTCAGGTAGCCTAGAGACCTGCAGAAGCCCCTTCCCACCTAACTCTGTCATTCTAAGAGGATGGGTATAACAGAACCATATGGTATAACACTGTGGTAGCCCTCGCTCCTGCAAATCAAAACATCTGGTTTGGCTGGTTTGTGTCATGTCACAATTGCACCCTTAAATCCCCAATGTTTAAGTAGTCAGGAAAGATTTTGCTCCTAAACATGCCTTCCAAATATTCAATATGCAGGTTTTCTGAGTCCAAATGTTGGTGCTTACCTCCTTTCTCATGACAAAACCGTTCCCTAGTAAAAGCTGTCTCCTGGTTATAAGATATTCCCCTCTGGACTCTGATTTCTTTGCTCTTCTCCCAGCACTTCCCCTAGATCTCCCTCTTGCAACCAGCCTACACATACTCACCAAGGAGAACGGTAACAAGGGCAATGCACAGCAGGAGGAGCAGCAGTGAGATCAGCCATGGGAGCCATAGGGGGTATTTCTGGGGATGGTGCTCTTGCTTCTTTGTCTCAGGAGGTACTAAAAGTGAAGGAACACACCAAACACAACACCACAGTTAACTGTGCTTCAGTCCGTCTGCATACCAAGGGTATATAACTCAAGGGGGAGCTGCTCCAAAAAAATGCTATTTCAGTTCCGATGTGGAAGTTACACAGCACGGAGAGGGGTGGACTGGGACAGAGCAGGGGACCTCTGTGGTTTCTGGAGGTCAGGGACAGTGTTCACAACCCCAAACCAGCTAATGAGTTAGCAATGTTAATTGCTGATGTCTGGGGAAGAAGTCTTCACATAGCCTCAAAATCTGGACTGAAACCACATCTTTCTAGATTAAGCCCAAAATCGCTGAATACAGCATTGCTCTGTCCATGATACTTGAGACATTCACATGCTTACTTCATTGATTTCATGCTTACTTCTCCCCAGAAAACTTCTTATGCCTGCTTCAGTTCCTCCATAGCTTTTTGAACTTCCTGTGTTGGCATAAGCCAAATGAGGACAGGAGGCAAAAAATGTGCACAGCTCTGATGCCACAGAATCACGGGAAGATTTAAAAAAACCAAACCAAACCAAACCCCTTCTATGCCTGCTTCCTGACCCATGGTGCAGGGATCTGCTGCAGTAAAACTAGGCTGTGCTAGGCTGGAGGCCTGAGGAGAACAGAGGGCTGTGTCCAGCAGCCTCAGTAAAGTATCTGCTCAGATTCAGACTTGCCAGGGCTTGACTTTTCTCTGGAGGGATACTGCCAGGACTGAAGAGGTTTAGGGAGCAGGCAGAAGAATGGGTCAAAAGGAAGGAGAAGCAACTACTTGTTAGGAGACTGTTCTAGGTTGTGGCAGGTACACAAGCCAGGGAAAACAGGAAGGTAAAAAACCAAGAGCGATCAGTGAAGGACAGGAGTAAATAAGTTTTGTGAGAGTCTGCAGTTACCAATCAGCTTTAGAGAGACCTCATTCATTGTTCAGTATGAAACTCTCACGTCTGCAAGCGGCCACATGTGCCTGCCACCCATGCCTAGTAAGCAAGACTTCCCGAAACTTGTTTGGGGAAGCCCTCTGACTGCTTCCCAAAGGCTTGGGGCAGATTGCTACATCATCTTTCATTATCAGAAAACATGCAGCAACCGACAAGACCCAGATGTCCCTGGCCAAATCATGTATTTCTAGCCAGAGAGCTTTTGTTTGTAGGGAAAACAAGGACCCTGGTCATGATCTGGAGTCCAGTCATCTACTTCAGACAGTGGATCTGAGCAGCCCAAGTGATTTTTCAGTGTGCTGCATGTCTATAGATTGACTGTTCATCCAGTGCACCCCTCACTCACACCCAGGTGGCAGAGAGACCACTGCAGTGTCTGCACCTCACCAACACAACTGAAGTGCAGTACATCTTTGCATACTCATCTCCTTGCAAAATGCTTCCTACAGTTAGCCTGCATGCTTGCAATGTGTCCAGCATAATCACAGCACAACAAATGTGGTAAACATATACTGATTATTCAGCATGTAACTCCAACATCTCATGCAACCCCAACTCATATGCAAGCTGGTTGGAAATACAGGAACCCTAACTGCACTGTGGTGTGACACCCTCCCTTCCAATACTCTCTGCCATCTCCTGCCACAGATTATACATTGATTAGCTGCTGCCCTCTCCTCTCCATCTTACAATGACTGCCAATTTTGGTATATCTAGAGCTCAACTGGAAGAGGCTACAAAATGAGAAAACCCAGGTGTGCTTGGCCATTACCAACACGGAGCCCGCATGGCCAGAAGAAGCACTCAGGAGGAGTAGAGAGCAGCAAGACTCCCCCAGTCTTTCAATAATCTTCAGTCATAACTCTCATGAGCATACCATGAAGCTGTGTGAGAGATATTAGCACTGCACACAATGGTACTACTGGTCGTTTCTTTGAATTCAAAGCTACACACTCATACCTACAGCATGAGCAGCATCAGCAGCTCAAGGAAACATGGCTTGATAAGGTTCTTTGGAATAGGTCATCATTCAGTTAAGAACTTCCACCATCCCAGCTCACCATGATGGAAATGCCAGCTGTAACCAGAACCAGCTCATCTTGGTGCATTGAAAACAGTGAACTTTCAAGTCAGTCAGGAGTACGTACATTCTTTATTTCCATGACTCATGCCTCAGAGCAGGCAGGAAACATCCTGGAGCTGATGCCTGCTCTGTTTGGAATTACAAAACTAAGATAAAGTGGTAAATAGGCATACTAACATCCTTAGCAGCAATAAACAATTATTTATTCATTCATTTATTCATTTACATACACATACTTTAACCTCTCTGGAACCTGCTGTTGTGTGTGGCCCTGTATCTAAGGGTGGAAGAAATGAGCCACACATGGAACATCTCTACGTGTTCCTGTATGTGGCATAATGATTACAGAACACATACAGATCAGAACACGACTTAAATTTGCACAAAGCCCAGAAAAGGCACCATTTTACAGCAAAGACTTTTAATAGCCATAAAAATTCATTTGTTCGATGTGTTAGTTATTTTTCAGGAGCGGTAGACATCAATCACAGAATTGAATCTTTCCACAGATCTTGGATAATTCTTCCTCTGTATATTTCAGGGTGTTTTGTTCAAGCCCATTTTTCCTTGTAACTTCAGTTCTCTCTCTTCTCTAAGGACTCAGTTGTCAACCAAGAACAATGAACAATATAGGTTTCTGCATTCAGTGTCACCTCTCACAGATCTGCAGAGGACAACTGACTGCTCTACTATAAGGAGGCATATTGGTTCTCTACTACGGGTCTTTTCATGAGCAGGAATCTGTAGCCTTACTCTCCCAGAGGCAAGAGCAGTAGCAGCCAGGGCTTGGGCTTATTTGCTGTCATTTGCTGCTCCAGGAGCCACTCAACCCTTGTGGCAGATCAGATTGTTTGCAACAAATCACAGCCTCTGTTGGTACTCAGCATTTGTCCAAAAATTACTCTCTCATTCAAGACTACATTACATACAAAATTCCTCCAGTTTCCTGCTCATGTAGAGGTAAACAACTCATTTTTCTCACCCATTTGTCAAGACCAGGTAGGAAGCAGAATCACTGAAATCAGTCTCTGTTCTCTGTTTTTCAGCCCCCTTCTCTCCAGGTCCCCTTCCCCTGAATAACCCATCCTTACCTTTGACCACTGCAGCTGGAGATGTATTCTTGAACTTCACCTCGGCATAAGTGATTTCTGATGCCATTTAATCACAGTGTGATCACTGGCCCTTGTCCTTAGTTTTGCCACGTAAAACGTGGGTCTTTTAGGTGCCTGGTTCCAGAGGGAGACACCACTAAGTTACTGAGCCTTTCCCATCTCCTCCTTCACCTTCTCTCTGTCAAAGAAGGCTGTGCTGAACTCTGGAACTACTGGTGTTAAACTAAGAATTCCTGGGAATTCGAAAAGGCTGTTTCTTAGCCCAGGACATCAGACCTAACAGTATGGAAACTTCCGAGAGAGAAAAGAAAAATGAGAAATCAATAACTGGAAAGGAAGTTGCATTCTTACTTCCCCATGTCAGAATCTCAGCTGATAGGTTTCCTTTTTAAGATCTCAGTTTGTTTTTCTTTTTCCATCCTTCTTTTTTTAACTCTCTCTCCTTCCCTTATCTTCATGACTTTCTTAGTCTGTTAGTAATTCTACCATTGCTCTTAGATTTTCAGCTACTCCTAATCTTAACCCAGTTTAAGCTGGAGCACATCCATGTGTAAAGTGCATTCTGCCCTCATTTGTCATTAAGATGTGTTTGCTACATCAAATATTGCTTGCTCTGCCTCATCTGGGAAGTCGGCCCTGGTTGGCAATAAAACAAATCACAAAAGAGGAGCTGCCTCAAAAGTGAGACTGGGGAATTTCAGCCTTAGACACAGGAATAATCAGAATTTTGATATATTCCGGAAGAAACAGAGAAGAATGAGGCCAGGGTTGGGAAGGAGAACAAGCAAAGTAGGAAAAAAAGAAGTAAAATGATGTTTCTGGTTTGCAAGGTTGTTGGGAAGAGCACATGCAGACACCTTTCTACCACAACCTGCAGAAATGCAGAGCAGTGTTTGCTTCAGGGAGTCAGGCTTCATTTCTGAGGCTGAAAAGGGATGGTTTACATTTTTTTCTCCAACACTTTTATCTCCCCTTTTTGCTTTCTGATAATGGCCTCCAATATTACCTTGAGGAAAATGTCAGACTACTGCTTAGTCTGACTTCAAGCTGGGGCAGATGTTTAAAGGAGACATTCAAGGGAAATGGCTGCCAAGATGCACACTGAATCAGGAAGGCTTCTGAGAGGAAATGCCAGTGAGTCAGGATACCCTGGAGAAAAATGGTTCAGTCAGCAGATAGGCCTCAGGAATCACAAAACATTTTTCGTTAGAAGGGTCCCTAAAGCTCATCAAGTTCCAACCCCCTGCCACAGCCAGGGATACCTTCCACTGGACCAGGTTGCCCCAAGCCCCATCCAACCTGGCCTTGAACACTGCCAGGGATGGGGTAGCCACAGCTTCTCTGGGCAACCTGTTCCTGTGTCTCATCATCTTCATCATAAAGAATTTATTCCTTATAGGTAATCTAAATTTAGCTTCTTTCAGTTTAAAACCTATGCCCCTTGGCCTGTCACTACAGGTGAGGGTAAAAAATCTCCATCTTTCTTATAAGCCCTCTCTAAGTATTGAAAAGCTACAGTAATGTCTCCAAAACAACCAGAAGAAAGGAGGAGAAAGCTTTACTTGGTTAGTTTGCCTAGATGGAATTTCTTCCTTCCTGACTTGAGATGCTCACAGGACATCCAGGGAGCTAGTACAGAAGGTACACAGGGGTGAGCTGGAGGTGAGACAGGACAGTGCGAGGAAGAATATGCATCAGAGAGTAGAGGAGAACAATGCAGCAGAAGGTAAGAGGCAAGGAAGGGAAGTAATGCATGTCCGTCACAGATTATGGGGAATCTGCCTCATGTATGAACTAGGCATATGTAGCTGCATTTCTTTAGCAAGGGGCCTCCTCATGCCTTGTGGGCACTGAGCTGGCTTCACTTCTCCTTTTTGTACTGTGTGCAAAGACAGTAATTTTTACCGAACAGCTACAGGACAGCCTGGTCCTTTGGGAAGATGCATGCTGCCTGCTTTTCTTTCCAGCATCCTTCCAGCACTTACTTTTGTCTTCAGGCTTGGCCTTCTCACAGGAATTAAGCTTCCCATAGTGTTTGCTGAAACCTACTTACGCCTCACACTGAGATTTCAGTCAGAGCAATCTTCTGTGTGCTTCCCTCCTCTTCTGGCCAACTAAACCACAACAGGGGAAAAGGCTTACTTCCCTGCAGGGTTTCAAGCTTTACACCGTGAAAAAATACAGGAAGTACAATCAGCAGATAGAGAAGGAAGTCACAGTGTATCTTCGTGAGTATTTTTGCCACTGAAACATCTCCAGACACAGCTGAGGCATTTCAAATGCAAATTCAGGATGTAGCTGTTGATTTTATTACAACACAGTAGATTATGCTCAGACATCAGCAGACAGCTCAATTCTTCCATCTTAGCCATCAGAGTTGTTGCTTGCTGTCAAAACTCAACCTTGAATAATATTTCCATGGGATACAAATGCCGGGCCCATGAGCAACAACAGTGAGGTAACATTCCAAACAGCAAAATTTGTGCTTTAAATTCCATACACACTGATGGCAGTTAGTTGTGGGGCTGAAAACGGAAGGGGGGGGG
>JAOEHX010050560.1:13067-23179 GCA_025448015.1 Bolborhynchus lineola | reverse complement strand
CCCTCGCACTTTATTTCCTTGCATTCCCCCTGCTGTTCCTCAGGTCCTTGCTTCCCCTTCCACCTGTGCTCGGCCCACCCCATGCAGAACACCCTTGTCCTCCCACAATATGTGTATTTCCCCACAAATATCTTTCATCTAAACCCTACTTAGCACTGCCAGGTACCTCAAACTCTCTGGATTCCCACATACCTTACAAGCCCCATCTCCTTTCTAAGACTTGTGTGTTTGCCCAACATAACAGTCCTGTTTTCCCCTCCTTACGCTCCAGCTGCTGCCTTTATTTGTTTGCTCTGCAAGCTGTGTGGGTACCATTTGGCTAGCTAACCCAAACAGAAAGCAGCAGAGGCATTAACACTCTTTCTCCCCTACCTGTTGATGAAGTTTGGATAAAGTAGTATCTGCAAGCCTTTCACCTCACAGCCAGTTTCACCCAATTTAACAAGCAGGTCCATGTAACAGCAGGAGACAGCACCATTGCACATGCCTTCTTTTGAAAATCAAGCTGATGCAGGTGAGCTAAAATTGAGCTCATAAGCAGAGACAATGAATCCTAAAGCTGGGATCCCACACATTCCTAAAAAAAAAAATCACCTTTTGAAGTTGAGCACAGCTGTGGTGGAAGCTGTAGGGAAATGAGACACTTGTTATAAGCCAGCCAGAATATGGAAAGGGGCAACTGAGCAAATTTAGTCATCATAAGTGGCATGGAGGTTATACAGGGACATCACATTGGCAGCCCAAAGCCAATACCTAGTACCTTAGATTTGACAAAAGGCAAAAGGAAGCTGACATGGCTAAAATGTCAAAGCAAAGGATTATCAGTATGCCTTCTTCAATAAGATGACCTTGCATCCAAACAAGGAAAACTGAAGTGATCACAATCTCCAGTAAGTGTTAAAGCACCATAAAGCAAAGGTAAAAAAAGACTGAAAAACACTAGCAGAAGCCATCAGAACTAGTAATAAATCCTTAACTATAGCAAATGAAAGCAGAAACCTTTTCACAAGCTTTGAGGACAACTGAAGAGCAGGGTACAAAAGAAGCAGTCAGAGAGAACAAGGACTTCAGAACAAAGCTAAACTAATTACCTGTGACAGTGGAAGAAACTGGAGAAATTCCTGCATAAACTCCCTGGTTTGTGGGAGACTAACCCAAAGGACCTACCCAAATTAAAAGGGATTGTGCAAAAGGCATGGAATTAGTAGGTATGGACAAAATGGTCCCAGGGGTTCGCAAGAAACTCAGGGGGGAACAGTTGCTAATAGCAGTGGGAGGCCTCTCACCTTAAATTTCCTTTTAATCAGCAAACCACAGGATGGCAAGGAATATATCAAAGTGTGGGGAGAGGAGAAGTCTAGGGAGATTTAGGAGGTTAAAGGTTTGACATCTGTAGTGACCAAGTTAATAGAAATCATAACAAAAGAATAAATGAAAAACGTGTATAAGTATGATGTACTTTGGGAAGAGCTAATACAAGACTTGTAAGGAAATTCTGCCTCTCGTAGTTCTTTGAAGAGATCAATAATCATGCATGAGAATAATCTAGCTGTCTGCTGAGTTCCTCAGCAAACACTTCTAAGGAAAGTGGACAGCCATGGGATAAGAAGAAAGATCTTTTCATGGTAAGCAGTCAGAAAAGGTGAGTAGGAATTAATGGTTAGTTCCCACAGCAGAAGGAGAGCACCTACAGGACTTCACCAGGTCTGTAATAGGATACAGACTAACATTTCCTTAAACAATATGGCAAAGAGAAATAAGACAGACTCTGCTAATGATACCAAATTGATCAGGGCAGTTACTCAAGAGCCAGTCGCAAAGAACTGCAGAAAGATGAGACCAAGCAGCAGAGTGATAAAAGAGCAGAGTCATGTGTGTGTAAGCAATGATCTTTAGGGAAGTAGGTAATGAAGCAAAGCACTTTAGGTAAATCAGCGCCAACTTCACACGTAAAATAGTGGGTTTGGAGGTAACTATTGGCGCACATAAAGAAAAATCTCAGACTATAACAGTTGTCTGAGAAAATCTGTTCTGAGGAAGAGTGAGCAGCGAATTAAACACCAGGCACAGTGAAAAAGGCACACAGAATGAAACAGAAAATGTCATTATGGCACTGTATTGTTATGTCCTCGTAACTGAAACCATCTGAAGAAGTGTACAGCAGGTCCAGAAAAGTCTCAGAGAAAGAAATGGGTGAAAAAATGGTGTAGCATACAAGTGCCGCATAAATAACAATAGAGTTAGGACAGTTCTACCCTGAAGATGGGAAGAGATGGAGGTTTACAGAACCATCAAGGAAAAGCTGAGTGAGGATGTAGTCATTTCTGTTTCTTTCAGTACAAGAACTATGGGTGATAAAAGGAGTCAGTTAGTGAAGGTGGTTCTCCACAAACACACCTTAGGGCAATGGACTCCTTTATCCAGCATGCGGAGCACCTGAAAGCTTCCTTGGCTTAAAGGTGAAAAGTGTCAAAAAACAATGTGAGAGAAATGCACTGAGAGCTTAGTTAATGCAAAGTAACCACACCCAACTCAGCAAGTTCTTGTTCTGATAACATTTGATATGGGGCAAAGCATTAAAGCAGAACAATTTGTATGCTTGCCCTGTTTTTATTCTTTAGGCACTGATATGAGTGTGGTCTTTCTTAGATCGTTTGTCCAAAGCATATAGCGGGTGAAGGTTGGCCAAGTGCAGAGAGCACAGCCTCAGGTTCTGCAGCCAACAGCATGAAGGCTGTTGCTGTTCTCATCCTCTGAGCAGGTTTCAGTTTCCCCAACCAGCTGGGCTGACAGTGGGGCAACCTTTGGTAGAAGAGCAGTCTTTTAGAGAGCAGTCTTCTGCCATTTGTGGCAGAAGCACAGACACGGGGAAGACAGCTTGCTGCATTTTGGAAAGAAAAGCAGACAGTAAAAAAGGCAGAAAGAAAGAAATGTGGAGGAAGCAGGGGGAAAATTTTCTAGCCAAATTGTATTTTCTCAGTTTGCTGTCATTCATGTAACCAAGTATTTATCATCACTCAGCCTTATGCGTGGTTTTGTTCGGTTTCTTGAATGGAGCATTGATAACACAAGATCTTCTCACAAGACTTACTCAAGCACAGCTCACACGCAGTCCTTCGATAAAACTCTGCTCTGATTTTACCTGGACCATAGGTGCCCACTGAAACAATAGCTCTGCATCACCTGCTCTTACGGCACCCTCTAGCTGCCACAATTCTCCAGCTCACTCAGATAAAGCCTAAACCCAACACCGCCGTTTTGGTCCTGCACCTGTGTGAAAAGAACATCAAAAGTGAATGCGTGCTGCCCTCTTGATCTTCCCTGTCCACACCACGTTGCTTCTCTCCTAAGTACAAAGGCCACAGAGAGCAGAGCCCTTAGAGCCAAGAGAAGAGCATAAAAAGACATTAAAGCGTGGAGAATGGAGCTCCAAGGCCTGACACTGAGTAGTTAGGAAGGGCTGGCACATACGTAATCAAAGGGATCTTCTTTAGAACTCCTGAGGAATCTGGCTGGTTAGAGGGGATCTAGCAATAAGAGATCCCACTGTGTAACCTGCTGCAAGGAACTGGTTAGGACAGGATACTGAAGTTCTCACTGCAGGAGCTGAATTCCTCCAGCTCCAGGATACAATGATGAAGCACTGCAGCCTGCTGGGATCCAAGAGAAAGGCATCCTACCCACTTCTCATGCAAGGCTGACAACACTGGCCAGAGCTGCAGGGAGAAGAGACCTCTTCTGGAAAGCAGGTACTCCTGCTGATGACAGAAAGTGAACCAGGGAGCCATACAGCCATACTAGGAGACCTAGGAAGAAATGGGTTACATGGATCTGTGAAAGCTCAGAGAAAAGGACATCTGAGCATCCAGAGGTGAAGAGGCAACAGGGAAGAACTGAAGGGAGAGTGAGAAAGGGAAACAGGAGCAGAGAGAGGGATGGATGAAACAGAAGGTAGCACTGCAAAGCCACACTAATTTCTGGCAGGGGCAGCACTTCACCATAAGCAGGCCTGAGTCAGCAGCAATACGGTGCTCTCAGCAAAACCACCCAGAGTAACACTCTAGCACTTTGACAGAGACCAGCAACTCCCCAAAATGCTAATTACAGTCCCATGCAGAATATGGTGGAAGGAAAGAAAAGTAGGAGAGATGAGAAAGAAATGTTCCTCCACATAAAAGGGTTTGTGCATTCCTCCTCTGCTCACATCTCTGCCAAGTTTTAGCAAGAGCTGCTCAAGCATTCCAGACCATGTCCCAAAGCTATCTCAGCTGAGGGAGTTCAAATGCAATCAGCTTCAGAAAGGCAAAGTCATGTGCTCACCCGTGATGATAGGCTCCCAAAATCCCTCAGTAAGGGAAGAAATAAGAGAAGGAAGAACAGTATCCAGAAAACTTTTAAACAGACAAGGAGCCCTAACCCACTTCTTTACCTATAGCATTAACCCAGGACTGTTTCTTCAGAAGAGAAGAGACATGTTTTATTTATTTTCCCTAATTAACAAATTATCCAAACAAAGCCAACAGACGACAACTTCAGATGCATTCTCTCACAGCTTTGTTCTATGCCGTTACTGGAATCATTGCACCTTCACCCCCTTCCTCTTTTGGATCTAGGCCACAAGTGTCAAGGCCAGAAACCGTTGGAGATCAGATCCAGATACTGCAGTTGCTTGCCCCAGGTGCACATCTGACTCCAAACCTGGGCCATATCCAAGTCCTCGTCAGACCCTGTGGCCTGTTTCAGAGGCAGGGCTGTGAAGTTTGTCCTGTCAGAGCAGGCACATAGGACTTACATGGACAAGCTGTAGCTACGTAATACCTCCCCACAGAAGCAATCCTTCCTGCTTCATTGTTAGTTCTGTCCAAGCATCACACAGATCTCAATGGTCTTGGATTCAGTTTGGCTACTACACCTCTGCTCAGTGAGGTGAATGCACCTCATCCCCCTTTTTAAGGGGGTTCATGGGGAGTGGGAAGCACAAAAATAGAAAACAACCGCAGTTGTCAGGCAAGCATGGGGGGTATAAGGTAAGGTCTCCCAGACCCATGCTGTGACTTTAGGACTGCTGATTTGATTTCAAGCTGGTTTCCTTTTGTCCTCTCCAGGCGCGTCTCAGAGGGAGGCTTTCGGGAGAGCTGCACTGGTTAGACTGTCCCACCAGATGGCAGTGGAACAGCACGAGAAACCTCCCAGACCCCAGACGGGCATCGTGTGGCTCCCTCACACTGCTCCTAGCATCAGGGGTAGATTGGGCAGGAAGATTGTAAATAGCCTGCCCTGTCCTATACCCTGTGCCCTAAAGCCAGGGAGGCCCTGCATGCCGTTTGGAGCCTCTGCACCCATTGTGTGCTATGCTCTCGCCAGCCAGCACTGGGGCAAGGGACACCAACCTGCCTCTAGAGCCCATGCAGCCACCCTGCACGTCCACTCAGGATGGGACAAGGCAAACGCCATCTGGAAACAACTGGATAAAGCTGAATTAAACCCAGGGAGTACAGCCAACTCAGCCAGGCACTCCCTGGCACTGCACCACTGAAATAAGCTGGGGAGGTTTTAATGCCAGGCAGCAAGTACTCTAGCTGTTGGGTTCAGCCACACACAGTAGCCTCCTCATGACATGGACATCAACACAATCCGTTTTGGTTTTGAAGAGCACACTCTCCAGCTGATCACATCACCTGCTTTTACCACACTGAAGTCAGCATCTGCGCAGTAAAGTGAAGGACGGGCAAAAGGCACTCCTGGCCAGTCTCCAGCACAGAGCCAGCATTGACATGGAGGAGGAAGAGCCCTGCTGCTGCCGCCTTCCTGCAGGACAGCAGCGACTGATGCAGAGGGTGACATGCTCCTTGCTGCCTCACTCACGCTGGCCTGTGGTACCGTGGCCCTGTCTCTTAGACTCTGCCTCTCTTTCACCGTTATCTGCATAATTAGCATTTTAAGAGCGGGCAGGCACAGCACACCCTGCTAGTCCTTGCACAGCCTCTGCCCCCCCGAGCTGAAGGATCACTGTCAGCGCTCCCCACCACCTACCAACCCTGCATGTCAGACATCTCACCCGAGACTGTCAGCCCACTGCAGGACCCACCTCACCAGAGCCCAGCACAAAAGTTGTGCTAGGAAATAGTTCGCGGTGTAGGTATCTTGTTCAAACCTTGGTCAAAGGAGGACTACTTCTGAAGCCAGACCAGGCTACTCAGGGCAGGCTCACTGCTTACAGTAACCTATTTCTGTATGGGATATTTTGCTTAAGGACTTTTCCTGTTCTTCTACCCCAAAAATGTGCAGCAGTCATTTCCAAGCATACTTTGTAAACATACCCATGATATTGACTTCAGCTTCAGGTATTAGTGATAGCAGTCCCTAACTCTGGACCAAACACAGAGTCTATGATGCTGCATCTGTAGCACCTTAGCACATATTCTCCAAAGAAAACGCCTTCCTATCCCTTTCCTCTTGGTACTGGAATCCAGTTCCTTGCCCCTGACAGCTAAGCAAAGCAATAGTTTCTTTAGTACTATTGATGTAGCATCTCCACACATCTTTGAACAGTTTGCTTAACACCATGATCAGCACTTATGGACGAGTGTTTAGACTACACTTTTAAAAAGACTAGAAGGAGTTTAGTTCCTGTGAGCTAAACTTTGAAGACAACATACATACATACACACATGCATGCACACTGGCAGACCATAAAATGAGATATATGCCTGCTCTGAGACATCTTGATTCCAAGCCCTACACTATGCTGTCTGCGCATGAAGGCAATGAAGCAGTGGGGATTAGGATAGCAGAAAACGGTTACACTTGGAAGCATCAGCTCCATTATTGCCAACCTGTCAAGAGAGATGAAGAAAATAAAAATCTTTAAATTGTGCTTCTGTAAACTTGATCTGGGTCATCAATCAGGAAAGCATTTGAATTGCTGGTGGACATGAAGGCAAAGCTGCTATTGGACTGAAGGAAGCAGTCAATAAAAGCCCATACAAACTCTACTGTCATGCAAAGCTGTTCTTCTCAATTTTAAACCAGATGCATCAAAGCTCTTGTTCTGGCATCTTATGGTTGCCTACCTCCTTTTTCTTTATGTCTCCTGCATGCTAAAATCAAGACACCACTTCCTTTCCCTTTCTATCCCAGATGCCCCTGAGAACACCTCCAGATGCTGCAGTTCTGCTTTGTGTCCAGCACTTGTCCATGTCCCTCCCAGACACAGCTCTCCCCTGCCCAGAAGTCACTGCAGGAATCAGCATGCTCTTGCTACAGATGTCAGCTGCAGTTTCTCTTCAGAAAGCCAAAGAACCAGTGCTAGCCCAGGTGCCACGAAATGGTTGCCTGTATACCCACCTTCTGACTGCTGGGTGCCCAGCCGGACCCTGGAGACTGTGGCTGAGCCCAGGAATTGCCGTAAGCCCCTCATCGAGGGGGGATTCAGCAGCAGATGGTAGCATGTGATCATGGGTGACACTGAGCTTGCAAGCCCTGGTCACAGGTGTCAGCAACCCAGTGAGACTTACAGATCAGGCTAGGAGGGCAGGGGAGCACCATGATTCTTTACATCCCTAAACCACAAGACTCAACACAAAGGCTGCAAGTTACAGGCAGCTCCCTCCTTCGGGAATGTTCTCTTCAACCTGGTCTCCCAAGCAAGCCAGATGCCTCTGCCTCAACATGCAGGAGCTGCCATTCTACAGTGCCTGGGAAAGTAGGCCATTGCAAGTTACCTGGCCAGCCTGCACCAAGCACAAGTGATGCAGGAAGTTCACCACAGGCTGCCAGCAGTGACATGCGTAACATGGCTCTGATCAAGAGCCACTACATGTACCAGCTGCTGATGATTGATCTTCCCATGCTCAGAGGCACTTTCAAGTGTCTTTCAGAGCCCCAGTTGTGGATGAGGACACACTGCTATAGCTAATGGCAGCTGGCAAAATTAAGACAAACTTCATCCTGCAATGTGCTTTTCCTATTACATGGACAAACCTATTAACTTGGAAGAAAGAGACCCATAACAGCCCCTAGACTGGGAATCTGTTGTTCACATAACATAATGAGCACGCAGTGGAATGCCCCAACCTTAATGCATTACAGTGTGTGTTGGCTACAGGGGCCCCAGTGCTCCATTTTTATGTATGACAGCATAGTTGTGCTCCCTGCTGGAACTTTGTAGATTCATGCTGATTTAAGCGGGTGAGTTCAGCTTCAGATCCTGTTCCCCCATCACCAAAGAGCAGGAAGACTTCAGGGTTTTTGGTTTCTTGTTTGGTTTTTGTTTTATTTCCTCCAATGGATATCTCTTCCTCTCAATTACATCAGGAGCCCACACACAGCACCAAGGCTTTGTTAAAGCTAGCGAGTTCGTGCCTGCAATCCAGATTGTGTGGCTGTAGTAGTTACTGCACAGCTGTAGTAGTTACTGTACAAGAATTTTAAGCTGCAGAACACAGAACAGATTTAATGAGGGGAGGGGAGGAAATGTTCACATCCCACCTCAACAACAGCTCTTGCAGAAGACAACCAATAATCAGACAGAATGTGATTTTCTCTTTGACACTTGTTTCTTTACCCTTTCTATGTGCTAGTCTGCCTCCCAGTTGGCATGAACTTTTTTCCTCCTTAGACCATTGTCCTTCTTGGACCAAGGAGCAGCCCTTCCTAGCTGCCTAAGTCAACCAGCTGATCTATTATGTGGAACATAATCAGTGTTCAGGAGATACTGCTCAGTTTGATCTGCTGATCCACATTAAGGGCCTGGCCTTATCCTCTATTGAGCAAATGCTACTGTCTGCAACATCAGAGACTGTACATATCAAGCAGCCTGCATACTGGCTTTTGCTACATTAGAAGAAACCACTGGCAACAGAAAGTGCAAGAAGAGATGAGAAGATTCAGCCAGTGAAGTCATGGGCCAAGTCATTTCACCAGTACTTTACCATCACAGCCAACTTCTCCCACTGCAGATGGAAAGGCTGCTCTTGATGGTCATCAAGGGGGAGAAGATCTACACAAGACACATCAAGCTGTTGCAGTCTAGCAGGCCTCACTGAGGAAAGACATGGGGACATGGGATAATACTGGCATCTGGCTTTCAGAAATGTCAGCAAGGCTTGCTGGCAAGCTTATCCCAGTTAAGGCTCTCACCCTTAATCCCTGCCTGAGCTAGTGCATCCATGCCCATCACCTGGCCATGTACTCTGCTGATCTAAATGCTCATCCTGACCTCCACTATCTTCCTGATGAAATACTGCAGCACAAGGCCACTGCCCCTGCTTGCCTTGCTGTGACTCAGCTTCGCAGCTTGCTCTCCCCCTTTCAGAGCAACCTGCCCTTGCTGCTCCCTGATAAAGGGCCCACTCAACTCCCCTTGCTCACTTCTGCAGTCAGCAGAGACTGCTTCTCATTTCCAAGCGTGGCAAGAATATTCTTAAAACATCTGCAGAGTGTAGAAACCCCTAACGTCCAAAATGCTGAATGGCAGGGCAACTACATTTTCTCACTTGCTAGCTTTATCCACATTCTTATCAAGCATCATACCATCCCCTACAGTCAGGGCTGTTTCCATATTGTTATTTTGTTTGGGGGGTTGTTGTTTATTTTTTTACCTTATTTGGAACAGCTGTAGGTTATTTTTCTGTCCTACTTCAATGCTCCTACTTCTTCACTCAAAGACAGCCTGAACCCATTCACTCCTAAAGTTGCTCCTGTCCAGCCTTGAGGCGATAACACACTTGCAGAAGGATAAGTAGGCTACTAGGATCTTGCTGGAGATATAAAAACGTCCAATCTGAAGGGCTTCCAAAGCAACAACAATTCAGCAACTTGAAAGACTCAAGAGTATTCTTTTCCCCGATATTACTTGTTTAATTACCATTTGCACCAGTACATCTTATGCTTTATATACATATACCTTTAATTTTTGCTTCTTCAGCTTTTCAAATACATAATATATTATCTCCAGAATACTAAGACAATACAGAAGAGGCTCCTACTTAGTTGTTAATTGGTATTATGAACTTCCTTGGTTTGGGGAACTGATACATTGTTGAAATGACAGGACCTCACAACAACTTGAGAGAAAACCAAAAAAACAAACACCTGAGCTTGTTTTAAGT